>JAEANM010000034.1:0-57241 GCA_017656035.1 Myanophis thanlyinensis | reverse complement strand
TTATTATTATTATTATTATTATTATTATTATTCTACTATTTTATGTGACACCTCTCCATATCTACAGCCTCAGAATGGCACATCTACCTCAACCTAGGGGTAACTGCAGGATCTCAGCCTTCAGAGAGTTCCATCATATATGGATAGTTGCATTCCTAGCCAGCTGGCAATGTTTGTCTGTTGTTCTCTGAGTAGAGCAGTGTTTCTCAACCTTGTCAACTTTAAGATGTTTGGAATTCAACTCCCAGGGAATTCTGGGAGTTGAAGTCCAAACATCTTAAAGTCGACAAGGTTGAGAAACATTGGAGTAGAGAAATCACATTTTGCTTTTTTTTTTTTTTGCCTCTTTTCATTTTTTTAAAGCCCTTTCCCCAAGTCTATTCTTATTGGAAACTTCTTTGGCAACCTATGAAGGTTCAGAGGCAGCATTTTTTTTCTTCCTTCTTATTACAGGAACAAGACTGGGGAGAAGCTCTCCCCCTCACTTCAAGCCATCCCCTGACAACGTTGCTTCAAAGCTGCCTTTAATTATGGAACCACTGGCTTGATAGTCGGCTAGAAGATTGCGGCCTTCCCTTCGCAAGGCATCTAAATTCAACATGCTCCCTAGCTATTCCACGAGCCCTAATGGGCATTTATTATTATTATTATTATTATTAAGGTTCTATTATTATTATATTATTATTACTATTGTTTGGGGGGCTTCAGAAGACATGCTGTCCTTGCTCACCACATCACATTTTTTAATCTCTCCCTGCCTTTGATTATTGCTACTGGTGGTGATAATACCTGTTTTCTTCATGGAGTCCCTCTCTTGTTTCCACTTGAGACACAGTCAGAAGAAAGCTACTCCTTTTTGCAGGATTGTTTTTTTTCTTTTTTGCCTTTTCTTTTCCAAAGCTCCTCCACTGAGAACTTCGCCTCACAAGTTGGAACAGTTTTAAACATGCAAAACCAACCCCTTAAGAAATCTTTGGCGGAGGACAGCGCTATCTACCAGCATATGCCTAAAATCATGAAATATATTACATGTTTACTTGAATAATCACATTTCGGGTGACACCTAGACAAGAAAAGCTTATCATCATGCTTCAAACCATTCTGAATCTCACCTCACTAAATTCAGTGGAGGTATTCAAGAGTAATTTGCTGAAAGGGTGCGGGTTTTGTTTTGTTTTTTCATTCTTCAAGTGATTTTTTTTTAAATGACCACACAGGTCAATTGGAGCTGTATGCGTGCAAAATTATAATTTATTGCCTGGTTGCTGTGACAAGAGGCAGGTGCCCATTTGTCACCAATCCAGAGAAGTAATTCACTAGAAGCTAACTGTGGTCTACCTGCAGCTGAGGACAGATGACAATTCCTTAAGGGGCAAATCTCCATAGAAATGTATGGTATGCTCTAAAACTGCTCTCAATGAACTAGTGTTAAGTTTTTTGAATGATATCATCTGTCCTTGCAGGAGGTATCAGAAAATATGAAATGTATAAAGACAAAATAGGTGAAGATTTTTGGGACCCTAATTTGAACTTCAGAAATTGTCCAATAAAAAAAATGTCATATTACTTTTTGATTCACTTATTTTAATATGGATCAGTGTTCCACCTTTGCACACATGAAAGGGGATCTTTGGCGATGACACAGGCAGATACAGGTGTCAGCCTCCATTTCCCCCAAATGATCTTCCCCTGGAAAGAAGACACAGTTTGACAAGGAGGTAATATGCATGGTGGGTTTGTTCATACCGACAACCAATATAAAAGTTAGCTCTCTGGTTTGCAGTGGTGCCATGTGGATAAAGCTTCGTTATGGCCTCAGTGTAGACTCAGGTAGACTCTTTTAGTTCTTACCTTATCACAGTTTTTAAGTTCACACGGGGCAGTTAATTCTGTAGCATGGTTGCAGAAGTTGCCATAGAATGTCCTTTGTCTAGTCTATAATATAATCAGTCCATAATGTTTTGGTACCTTCTATTTGAAACCAATCATACAGAAATCACAACATGTAAATCAAGAAGTGAGCACTCTTCTCCTACCCATTATAACATTTCCTGCCCAAAGCAATCTCTTGTTTCACCTACAATCTGGGGGTGTGGTGTTATGTTATTTATACAAATAGTGCCTTCTCTCCCGGGCTACAGCTGAGTAGTAGTTAGCTCATAGCATAGTAAGCAATGTCATCACTCGCATCTTGGTTGCTTTACAACATTCCAGATCCCCTGCACACTTGAAGATGAAGGAAGATCAACAAGGAACAACTTTCCAAGCACAATAGCAAAGGCAGCCCAAGCCTTTTCCAGCTAAAAGATGGAAATAAGGAAATAAGGTTTGTCTCAAAGGTCCCTTGCATTCATTTTGCGCATCAATCTTTCAGAAAAGACCTGAAATGGCTTTTTTTTTCTTTTCCACAACACAATAAAAAGCTCAATGCCAAATGTGTGTACTTATTATTATATGTATTACAGTCACCCATAACTTCACATACATGGAGAATGTTTACAGGTCTGCATTAAAAGGCTCAGCCTCAGTTTCATAAAAGAAAACCTCCAAATCATGGAAATAATGAATTGTGATAGATGGGGGAGAATGCAAAGATGGTATGCCCCTTTCTGGTTATGTTATTCTGTGATGCCCTGGATTAGAGTTGATTCCTCAAACGATCAGGGTAAGACTCCTCCAGTCAGGTTGAACTCCACAATGCTGACTGATGACTTCATAAACTTGTCTTGTCTACATTGCAAAATCTTTCCCAAAGATTCTCGCTACTTTGCTGCTTGGGATTTTTCTGGTAGTTTTCCATCTAAGTACTAGCCACAATGGACCCTGATTGGTCTTTTGTCAACATTAACCAAGATGGCTGACATTGTGTGACAAACAAAACTAATAATCTCATCTTTAAACCTGTCCAAAGCGAACCTATTGAAATTCTGCAACTGGAAACTGAATTGCCCAAATTACATTTAATTAGACTAATGAGAATATTATTATTATCACCTCTGACCATGTGAAAAGTAATAAAATAGAACATCTACCCTCAAGTCCTAGAAATATATTTTTCAATCTTGACTGTTTTAAGATATGTGGTCTTCAATTCATGGTGTCTGGAGAATTCCAAGAGTTGAAGTCCACACATCTTAAAATGGTCAATATTGAGAAACACTATTTTAGAAATAGTAAGGTCAAATACCCCCAGTTTACACAATTTTGTAGCACAGGAGTTACTCTCTTGGCACTTAGAAAATGTGTAAAACACTATTCTTCTGCCAGGTTTTAAATTCTTAATGTCAGTTCTAGAGCTAGTTGTAATATGTGCTTTCAATTCTTTATATCTTTAGTTTTTAAAAATATTCAGTATGCCTTACTGCATACTTTCCAGAAAGGACAGGCAGGATATAAATCCAATGAATAAAGCATGCTAACGTGCTGGGTTTCAAAATCAATCAATCAGTCAGCCAGTCAGTTTCTAGCTGTAAAAACAGCAAGCTCAAAAACTCCTAAAAAAAGGGGGAAAAAAACCTTTGGCATAAAAAGTAGTCAGGAATATCCTTGAGTCCCTCAGATATGATAAAAGCTGTCATGGGATAGAAGAAGACACCCATAAAGTCTCACTTTTAAGGTGGGAAGGATATGGGATGATAAGAAGAAATATAGGGCAGTGTTCGGAAATCTCTATCTCCCACTCCTTCCAACTGCTCATCTAAGCATCTCCCTACAGGATTATTCAGCTCACTTGAACCAAGCAAGAGCAAGTATGACACTGGCAAGCTTGGTTATAATGAGGCCTCCACTGATCATCATCTGAGTATCTAGGCATGATGTGGAAGAAGTAGGTATTTTGTTGATCTCGAGCCATAAAGCTGTACAGGTAATTCTTGCCTAATGATTACAACCGGGAGCAGCGATTCTATTGCTAAGTGACATAGTCATTAACAAGGCATCACATGACCAAGACTTGCACCTTTGCTGCAGCTTCTCCATTGACTCTGTTTGGTGGAAGCCAGCTGTGAAGCTGTGCAAATAGTGACTGCAGGATCTGGCGACGTTTGTAAATACAAGGACTGGCTGTAAATGGCTTTTTCAGTGTCATCATAACTGAAGTGTCATCATAACAGCCACTAAACAAGGCATTTGTTAAATGAGGTCTACCTATAATTAATTTAAAAATGCTGGAAAGAGGCTGCTAGGGAAAGGATTATACAGTATATATAAAACCTCATTCTTCAATTCCATCCCAAGGGAATATTTTGCTCTTGGGCTAATAACAGCAAATACCTCATTTTAAGTTTCCTACACAAAAAGGTAAGATGGCTATCAGCTTTTAAAAATTTCAGACAGAAAGTAATAAGCCAGCTTTCTCTCCCTTCCCCTCTCCCCTCAGGTAAGGTAGAACACAACACTTCTGTTGCATGCCCATTGCTACACATGCATGTTTATCTCCCTAATTTAAGAAGACAAGTTTACAGGGAACACAAGAAACTCAGCAAACACACCTTTTAAAAAGTCAACACAAGCAAAACTCAGACAATGGAAACAACTCATTCAAATAAATCATTGACAGAACGTGGTGTTGGTGGTGGCTGTTCTAAGTATCTTTTGGTTTATGAAGAATGGGTTCTTCTTGTACTGTCAATCTTCAACACAAACTGCACACACACACCCTCCCACCTTTCTGTTAAGGAACTAGACAGAGTCCTGCTCCTCCTATCAAACAGAAATGATGCTAGAATCACTTACGTCAGTGGTGGCGAACCTTTTACTTATCGAGTGCCGAAAAGTATGTGCTTTACACATGCCATCCGCACTTGCGTGCAACTCCTCCATGTGCACTGTATGTGCAACCCCACCATCTGTGCATGCATGCAGCTTTTGCACGTGCAATGCACGTGCACTACACACAGGCACTCAAGCACACATAAGCCATCGCGTGTGCATGCACAGGAGATCTCCAAAAACCAACTGGATTTCCTGCTGCAATCGCGCGCATGCACGGCGGAGGCTGAAGACCAGCTGGGTCTCTGCAATCACTCATGCATGCATGCGTAATCGCATGTGCATGCTCAGCTGGAGGTAAGTTGGCCGACAGCTTGTGTGCCCAACAAGATGGCTCTGTGTGCCACCTTTGGCACCCGTGCCATAGGTTTGCCATCATAGACCTAGGTAAATCAGTTACTGCCAGCTTTCCTAACTGAGGCACAGACACCATGGATTCTGTACCCTGTGGGCTTTTCCAGTGTTATTAATGGACCTGCATCAGTGAAGTAGCTTTACCTTTATTAATCAGCATTAAACCCATTAAGTGTTTTTAAAAAAACAGATTGAAAAGTTTTAGATTGTTCTTCTGAGTTCTGTGTGAACCAGCCACTTTGGACAACATCTTTGACAAAAAAAAAGAGATCATAAATATACATTCCTTATTTCTTCCATTTACAGGTAAAATTTTAATATACGGTATAAGGTATAATCTTTAATATATCTTTCCAATAAATATATTTCGAAGATTTCAAAAACTTACACAATGTAAGGAAGTAGATTTTGAATGCAGGCATATTTTAGCAAAAATGGTTTGCCTGTGGATACGTGTGTGAAGGGGTATTGCTTGAAAAAAAATAATATTCCTATGTCACCCTGGTAAGATACAAGCAATACAGTCTAACTTCCAAACAAGAACAGTTTGCTGTCATCAATACTTAGGTATTTGTTTGTTGGAAGTATCAAACATCTAGATAAGTTCTAGATAATCACTGGGAAAATATTGGACTGAGGACAAGTTACAAGGGAAAAACACACAAACACACATACTGTATATAAACTACCTCAACATGATTACAGAATGTTAGCTTCTAATATCATGTTTTAAAACTTTTCCTTTGAAACTCAAGAAAACAAGTGCAAATAAATCATTTGAATAATTAAAGAAAGCAATTCCATGGTTTAGATCAGGGGTGTCAAACATGCGGGCTGGATGTGTCACACACTAGCCATGCCTACACCCAGTTTAGCGAAGGGGGAAAAAGTCACAATACATCACGTGACTCTGCTATGTCAACATGAGTGTTTAACACCCCTGGTTTAGATCTTATTAGAGATTTATAAATCATATTGGATTTCCTTAGTACAATACATAATATGAGAACTGGGGAGGAGACATTAAGTTATTTTTTAAATTGTGCAATGGGAGTGGTGGCTGTCAACAGCTATTAATATATTTTTTGAAAACAGCAGCATTTGACATGGGTCACAGCAGCATTTTTTATCTTTCTTGGCTTTGGCTTCTCTTCTTTCAGTTTGGTGCAATTTCTACTGTCTGTTACAATGATCCTATAGAGCAGGGTCCCCAAACTCCTTAGCCTATCAGTGCCTTGATTGTTTCAGAATGTTCATCTGAACATTTATTTGTCAGAGTTTGCAGCAGCAATCAATTCAGAAGCACACACAAGTAACTGAACTCAGCAGGATCCAGTAACTTATCTTTATATATAATATAACATGAAGTAAGTATACAATACCAAAAGCTTTTTCAATGTGGTAAAGAGAAGAAGAAAACACAAGCAATGGAGAGGAGTTTCCGTTTCAGAGCAGTAGAGCACAGACAAAAGAACTTCAGTATATAAGACAGTTAAGCTAAGCCACGCCCAGGTTCTTTTCTGTCTCCTTGTTGCTCACAGCAAATACCGTTTCAGTTTCCAAACACCCCTCATTGGTTGACTTAGCTGCAATGTCTCTTGATTGGCTGACCTTGTTATCATGTCTCTCCCAAGTCATGAATTCTCACATACTGACATCATTAGAGGAAAGTAATTTAATAATTACTACTGTAACCAATAGTGCTACAAATAATAACAGCAGCAACCTCTTGATAGGGTAAATTATCTAGAGACATCTAGTAATTTACGGTAATTTGTCTAGCGCAGCGCATGCATATGGGACTTTGTCTAAAGAACCTAAACAAAGGTGTAATTAATAAATTATAAATAAATTATTATTCCATCCTTTGCTTTCATTCTAATAAATAAAATGGGAACCACACATTCATACATCAAAATAACTTTGGTTCCCCAATCCATGCACCACCATGAGATAGGTATTGTTCAAAGGTTGCTGAATTACAACTCTTAAGCATCATTTCTATTGCCTTACTTTCTGAGACTCTCTGATTTGTTCAAGAACTGGAGAAGCATTGATGTCCAGAAAAAAAATCAGGTTTCAAGATCTAGTGTGAATATTTGGTACTTTTCTTACAAATGACAATCCCCTTTTCTATCGTCTGGGTGACATAATGGTTCAGCAGTTAAAACGCTCAGCTTGTCAACTGGACAGCCAGCAGCCCAAGTTCAACACCTAAGTGTTATGCGATAGAGTGAGTGAACTCCCATCCTCGCCCCAGCTCCTGCCCACCTAGCAGTTCGAAAGCATGCAAATGCAAGTAGATAAATAGGTACCACTTCAGTGGGAAGGTACAGTAACATTGCTCCATGATATGATGCTGGCTACATGACTGCGGAAATGTCTTTTCAAGAGCAGTAAAATCTGCAGGGATTCCTTTACCTCCACCCACCCCATCATCCTGCCCCTCTTGCATTATCTCATCTATGTAAGACTGGTATGGATGGACGGATGGATGAATGGATGGATGGACGGACAGACAGACAGGTTGATGGACAGACTCTTTCCAACTAATGGAATATGTAATACTGGAAATAAATTATAAAAAAATGATTGGGACTCTGTCAACAAGACAACTCTCTGAAAACATAGCAGAATAACTTCAAATTTGATGTGGGAGAAGAGAAACAACAGAAAAATGAAGCTTGAAAATGGGTCTTATCTGGCCAGTTACAGAAGTAAAAAAAAACAGTCCAGAAAATTAAACCATAACTCATTTCTTCTTATAGCTTATATGAATCTAGCTTCAATATATATTCAGAATATAGATTGAATAAATTAGAAAAAAGTATACAATCTTTTCTCAATCCTTTTACCTGGATTCCATTTTTTTAGGTTATGCTGATGGATGTTATATTATATTATGTTGCTATTTATTTATTTGTTTGTTGGTTTGTTTGTTTATACCCCTCCTTTATTATTTCTACAAAAAGACTCAAGGGACAAACATGTCCATCACACCTTCCTCCTCCTATTTTCTCCACAACAACAGCCCTATGAGGTCACCCAGCTGACTTTCATGCCAAAAGTAGGATTACAGCTCACAGTCTTCTGCTTTCTAATCTGGTGCCTTAACCACTAGATCAAACTGAATCTCTATTTGTGAATTGCTCAATCGGTTGGAGTTGAGTGCTGTCTAAGTTCAATTAATCATATCATTTCCTGCAGCCTTTTTATTTTGTAATGATCAAAGTGCTAATCTCACTTCATTGTTTAGTACTAGAATTTCTTGTAAATAATCTAAGCTATCTTGGATGTGACATTTCTTTATATAGAATCTCAGTATACTCTATCCACATTTGTTTAATATCTGTGAGTCAGTTAATATTTATCCATTGGCATCTTTTAACATACCGGTTCAAAATTGGAACCACCATCTGAGTTTAATCTCTTGGAAAGTTTTCCTTGTTTTATCTATGTTCATTTTCACCTCCAATATCTTCTTGTTCCTTCTAATAGATCTTTGAAATTCTTTGTTAACTCCCTTCTTTCCAATTTTTTTTTTATCTTTCTTGGCTTTGGCTTCTCTTCTTTCAGTTTGGTGCAATTTCTACTGTCTGTTACAATGACAAAAGGGAATTTGTAAAGAGCGGACACTTTGCACAAGCAGATATTATTTTGCCCTATTGGGGGCAATTTCTTTCTTTACTGTGACCTGATAAGATTCAATGAAGATTTGGTCCCCCTGATTTCCTTAGAAGAATGGAGGAGATGTGAAAGAAGGAGAGATCTAGTCCATCTTAAGCATGCAGAAAACTTGATTTCATACACTCTATGAAGATATTTCAGTAATATTTCTAACATTTGATAAATGATAGAAAAGGCAAGGGGGTTCAAAAACAATGTTTGTTTTTGCTTTCTTGTTCACACTAAGGCTTGTTGACAAATTGTGGGATAGTCCCTAAAACATGGGTATACTGGGTCACCTCGTTTCTATATTGAAGAATGTGTGTGTGTCCGAAATAAATAGTTAAAATGGATTGTGGGGAAACCAAGAAAATCAAAATTGAAAAGGAATAGGCCAAGTATGTATATTGTTGCTTTATTTATTTAACTTAAGCACAGTATATAGAATGAAAAATGATGGAAAAAGTGAGCTTTTAGGAAATCAAAGAGACATTTACTGAGTGATCATCCTGATTGAATGGTCACTAAGAGGTAGAAGGAGCTGAACAAATGCACAAGAATATAAAAGAAGAACCATATCCATCAAGAACAGCTAAAGGACAGCAAAGGGTATTAGATAATACTACATATTATGACCGGAAACTTAAGTGTTGACCTTCTATTTCTCAGAATTGGAGAAAAGGAGAAGGAAGGAATAGATTTCCCAGGAAACAGTCTGAAGAGAAGAGTCTAAAATTTGCCTTTGGAGAAAGCAGAACAAACACAAAGATGATTTTTTAAAAGTCTCTTGCCTTCCTTACTCTTTCTCTTAATGTTCCTTGTGACCATTAAGATAACGGTCAATCAATGTTTCTGGAGCTGTATTTGCAACATTTGCTTCTGAAATAAATTTATCTTAATAAAGCCAGATTAATATATTTTGTGCTTGCGCATAACAAAAGCATCAACTACACGATGCCAAGCATATCAGCACTAACTGCATATCAGTACCGACTCATTATTTGCCCTTCAATCTATTCTACGATGGCAAAAGATCTGTAGTCAATGGAATCATTTACATATTTCATATTTTGCACAATATGTAAACATTGCACTGTGGCTACAAAATAATCATGAGTGAAGTTGAGAGTAACACAGAAAGATGAAAATATTTTAAATTTTGGGGCAAAAGAATTTTTTTCCAGAAGTATTAAGTAGGAAACAATCCTACTCGTTGGTGAGAAAAATGATGAAATCTAGTCTAGACTTTAAAAAAAAAAATTGGCAAACCAAACTTTTGACAGCTTCCATTACTACATACAGATATGAACTTGTCCAGATAAAAATTATTTAGACAGATGCTTGTTACTTTAAATAGAAACTCCTCAGTGAGTTTTCAAATATGTTTTTTTTAATTTGTGTCTTCTCACCGGATACTGTATATAAAATGAATAAATTTAGCACAATGTTTGTAATTTTGCCTTGAAGACTGAGGATACTGCAAATGGCACTCTACTATTTGAAAGTCACTGTTCATCAAGTCTGGTAGCCAGTAAATGATTTAATAATGGGAAGTTCTAGGTTACCAAAAATATATTCTAAGAACATCTAGAAAATAATGCATTACTATAACCAACATGTATTTATAAATGCCAGCTCTTATATTATTTTAAAACACACATGCACATATATCTGTATAATTACTAACTAATAATAAATGATGAGAATACCACTGTAACACATTGGACAATTTCGGTAAAGCATTGTTAAACTCTCGTGACATTTTTGTGGAAAAAATGTTAAAATGTAAATTAAGGTAGTTGAGCATTCATTCACTTATCCATTCATTAATTCAAGACAGCATTCTTTTACAGACCTTCTTAAGATGGCAAAAGTTTAAAACCTGGGAGGAGAGGTGAAAGGTCAACATTTATCCACACCCTTTCAATCTGTATGATTTCTCTTCACAAGTTTTTAAACTAAAGGGTTCTTTTAGTTATTCTCTATAACAGAAGATCCCAAGAGTTTTGAACTGGTGGGTACATTTGTAATATGGGTAATTGTGAGAGCATTTACACAATAATTCCTGGCAATACCCATTCACTCATTGATTGCAATAGAGAACATAGCCAGTTATCCAGCACCAATTTATAGCACAGTTAATATAACTGTTATTATTTTATAATGGTAGCATGTTCCCGCCTACTTCTGCTTTACTTTGTTCTTTTTCTGAGATGATACTTTCCAGCTAAGCACGATGCTACTTTCATTCATCAGAGGCATTTTTTTAACTCGGGTTGATCTTGAAGCTATCATTTGGCTTTCAATATATCAGCTTCATGTTATTTTTACCTAATTAAATTTATTTTTAAAAATGTGAATTGAGAATACTGGTAGCGAGGGGAGGGGGCCTAAATTATACATCTTTTAAAATACAAAGCAAGTTATATTTTATTTGCTAAGGAGTAGATAATGGGATGAGTATTTCTATTTTGTGCATCATGATTAACTTTTTAAGTAACTTAAATTCTTTTAATGTTGCATTGATTTCTAGAAATATGCCAACAGAATTCTGGAATTCAAAAACTGAATCTACTACTTCAATACTCTATTATTAGAAAAACTATTTCTATTACTTCAATTTCATGACTGATTTCTTATTCAAGTACAATAGCATAAACTCTAAACATATATGATTTAAATGAAAATTGTTCACCTTTATTATTAATATTAGCAAATATTTATATATTTCAATACTGGTAACATAAACTAAGCCTAGTCAGTCTTTGCTCTCTTTGTCAGTTAAGAGTAAGTCAATTTAATCCTTTTATTTAATCAGTTCAAGATGAACAATAGAATGTCACCAAGTGGCTGAGAAAATATTGCTGTTTAACCTATCTTATGCTTGAGTTTTTAATGTGTATGTTCTACTAATTTAATAAGAGCATCACTCACTTCTTCATACACGTTTTTAATTAAGATATAGCAATAGAGAATACTTTATAAAAATATTTCTGGACTCTTCCTGGGAATCTTATCTTGACTCCATTACTGGCATTTTTACAAGTTTAAAAATTCAACTAATTAAGTTTTTTAACATGGCTGCTATTCTGATCTCAGTAATCAAAACTTTTGGAAGACTGAGTTCTTAGCCAACTGAGTTTCTCAATTAAATTAATTACACTAGTATAACATAATCAAAACTAATACTAAATGAAGCTAACTTCATAATGGAACAATAATTTTATTATGCTATAGATGCTTATGAACAGTTTATCTAATCTAAACCCTTTGCATTTAAAGAACTTTTAAGACATCTGTAAGAATTAGGACTGTAGTTCATTCCCTTTCTCTTTCGCTGAAAGTAAAATGTTCATTGTCTTTTAATAAAAGCAATCTTGAAACACGGCAGCAAGATTACCCAAGAAGTTCCTTCACCATATTTTAGATGCTCCTTGGTTAACTTGATTTTTGCTTTATTATTTATATAGGACTGTCAACCATATTGTGTAAATGTTAGTTCATTCATTCAGCTGATGTGCTTTCCCAAGATATTGCTGGAAATATTTTGATACCTTTCTCTTGCAATCCAGTTGTCTTTTCCTTCAGTTCCTTCTATTATTTTGCATTCCAGAGGAAATTATTAAGAAGAAAAATGGGAACTCTACAAGCCTCTTCATCTGAAAGCATCCAGCCTCAGCAAATGACTGAGTTCCAAAGAGTTTAAGGGAAGGGAGTTTGTGATGGAAATGCTTTTGTCACTGGGAAAATCCACTCTCATTCTAAATAACATTTCTTTGAACCACAGGATTATATAGGGTATTGAGCTGTCAACTACTCTCTACCATACCTGAATAAGTTTGTGTGTATTCCAAAGTTAGGCTATTTGATAAAAGAAATAATAAGGAACACTGGTGTTAAGTTCCCTTGGAATGAGAAAAATGGTAGCAAAACTCTGTGTGAAACTTTCTAGGAAAGTTTTTTTTTCTTTTCTTTTCTCTTCTCTTTGTTCTTCTCTTTTCTTTTCTGTATGAAGATCACATGTCATTTCCCCTTTATGGGAAAACTTCAATATTGATGCGTTCAAGATGTTAAAGTCTATTTTTAAAAGCTTCACTTTATGGTTTTTGACAGAAAGAAACTCTTGTAATTCAATAAGAATTAGTGCTGAAATTTAACAAAATGTTTTCAAGCAATAAATTACTTAAGCATGTTTTGTTTTTCCTTGTCTTT
Organism: Myanophis thanlyinensis; assembly: GCA_017656035.1. NCBI lineage: Eukaryota > Metazoa > Chordata > Lepidosauria > Squamata > Homalopsidae > Myanophis > Myanophis thanlyinensis. The sequence goes on along the minus strand of JAEANM010000034.1, from coordinate 44,239 downwards.
CAAATTAACCATATTTTCTAGCAGGTCTTCTGTCAGGTACACTTACATTTAAAATATCTGCCAACTGTCCTGCTTTATTCAATATTCTGAAGCATTATCCATAAGGTACAACAAATATTTTAGAATACTAACAAAGTAGCCTTTAACAGATTTTTACAGTGGTTTTAGTGGTATTGCTGCCTAAACAAACAAAAATGCTTGTTTAACATTTCCTCAAGATAATGGAATAAGATAGCTTAGACAAGATGGCTACATCTATAGTATAGATGAAGAATTTAAATCATGTTTGATCTGATAAGCAAAATGGCTCAACATTATGAAAAAAATAAACTATATAAGAATGGGGGTCCATCTTGGGTTATTTTATTATATTATTATGTTATCTGTGGTGTGGTCTTCTCATATCTAAGAGACCACTAAGAACAGCAAGAAACTTGTATAGGTTCCACCAATGTTCTCTTTATCCTGAAGTTATTATCCTTCTCTTCTCCAACATCTCTTCCCCACTATTTTCAGACATGACAAGGATCCACATATCTTAAGAGTTAGAAATTGTCAGTTCTAAATCTTATTTTCACATTACCACTAGGGTTTTAGTTATTTGAGGGTAGCAAAAATTGAGTTAACATTGGCTTCCCTATAGCTTTAAGACAATGAAATATTTTTTTTAAAGTCACATATCGGAGACTCTACCCTTTCTCTCCATTGCAATATAGTGGGGGAAATGACCCATATATTTTTCTTGTACATTCTCTTCCCTGTTTGACATCATTTCAAGTATTATTCCATCACTAGCAGCCAAAAAGAAATAATCAACTGTTAAGTGCAATTCAATGGTAGAGAAAGGGAGAGGATACTAAACATCTTTTCACGAATATAGCAAATTTCGTCTTCCTCCAAAGCAACATATTCATAAACAATGTAAATGTTGAATACTTAAAATTCAAGTTCATTTTTTCAATTGATTTGAGCAAACAACATTGATCGTTTAAATTATGTTCTTTCATGCAAAGTGGTTGTAGAGGTTTTCATTGTGAAGAAGCGACAATATAAAATAACAACCAAAAAAATGCAACTTTGATGAAGTAGCAATTATTATACATTTTTGTATTATAGACTTTGAATACAGGAGAATTACAGTGTGTGCAGAACTTATTCTTCAGGTTTTTTTGAGAAGTTGCATTCCTTGAGCTCTTCATCAAAACACAAAGTAATGTTTTCTAGACTTGGAACAAGAAATGAAACTAGCAACAAATCATTTAGATATTGTAACGAAGCCTCTACAAACAACTTAATTTTAGGCCAATCCTTTTTATTTCTAGTATGATAAGGCTAAGGAAATGGTATCCAGAGTGGGAGTGATGCCAAGAGCCAATAGTGATGGCCACAACTGCATTAATGTCAGGCCCCAAACCAAGAATAACACATGGTAATTCTTCCAATCTGGATTATTTTATTGTTTCACACCAAAAGATAAAATCTTGCCAAACTGGAGACATTATCACAGGGGTGTCAAACTCAATTTCATTGAAGGCCGCATTAGAGTTGTTTGACCTTAGGGTGGAGTGGGGGCATGGCCAGGATGGGCATGGCCAGCTCGACATCACTTGTGTCAGTGCACCTGTGGTGGCCCGAGCACTGTCAGCGAAAATGGGCTCCTGAGCTCTATTTTCAGCTGCGACGGACTCCTACAACTCTCTGCCAGCAAAAATGGGCTGTTTTTTTGCTGGCAGAGGTACTGCGGGCCAATCCTTCAGTTTCCAGGGCAGCCCCGCGGGCTAGATCTAAGCATCCTGTGGGCCCCAGGCCTTGAGACACCCCTGCTCTATCATGTGCAACTACAATATATTCTCTGAACTATGAAGGAGGAGCTGTCCTCACCCTATTTCTCTTACCCTCTTTCTCACTGGTTGAGTTGCCTCTTACTACTCTAGAATGTACACCTGCCCATGTACTTAATACATTCAATCACAATTAACCCATATAAAAACAAAAGGTCAGATCACATGATTTTCTTTTTCATCCTGTGCCTGACCTAAAATCTAAATCCCTGAATTAGAATAACTTGTCTTGCTTCTGATGAAAGCTTTTGAGAGCCATTGTGGTGCAGTGGTTACAACATGGGTGTCAAACTCACATCACATTACCGTCACGTGACACTCTGCAATGTTTTTCCCCTTTGTGGATCTGGGGTGGCATGGCCTGTGCACATCTGGCCCACAGGACGCCAGTTTGACACCCCTGGGTTAGAACGCAGTGCTGTAGACTAATTATCTGATTGTCGACTCGCAACAGTTCGATAGTTCAATTCTCACTGGCTCAAGGTTGACTCAGCCTTGACTCAGGTTGGTAAAATGAGGATCCAAATTCAACATTACCATGAAAGTACTAGCTTATGCAACATTTGGTTATTCTAGTTAAGTGCAGTACAACTCTTTAGAAATTGGCAGACTTTCTTACTGCAGCCCAGAATCAGTGAGCACTATGTCTATAGAATACAGGTAGTCCTCCACTTACGATCACAACTGTGTCCAAATTTATGTTGTTAAGTGAGACATTTATTAAGTGACTTTTGCTCCATTTCTCGATCATTTCTGCAGCTCTTAAGTGAATCACTGCAATTGAGAAGTTAGCAACCCAGTTGTTAAGCGACTCTGGCTTCCCCACTGACTTTGTCAGAAGGTCACAAAAGGCATCAAATGACCTTGAGATACAACAATGGTCATAAATATGAACCAGTTGTGAAGCATAGGCATTTTGATCACATGATCATGGGGCTGCTGCAAAGGTCATAACTGTGACAAACGGTCATAAGTCACATTTGCCTGTGCCATTGTAACTTTAAAAGGTCACTAAATGAACTATTGTTAAGTAGAGAACTACCTGTATTTAAAGGATACTTTTCACTTTTCAAGGCCTTTCTTCAAAGATTAGGTCCAGTCACTTCAAAATCCAATTATACCTTCACATTTCTTTCAAAGAGCTTTCAGAGATATCAGTACAGAGTATATTAGAATAATGAAGAGCAAATATACAAACTCAACAGAGTTTAATTCTTTCCTGGACAAACTTTATGGATCTAGTTTAGTTTTTATAAAGCACAATTAGTCTGGGATGTAAACAAAAGTGTTGTTGCATCTTAAACAAAACCATTTTTTTTGCTGATATCAGTGATATTTGATTTGTCCTTAAGAATCCTATGTTCTGTTGGTTGTAAAAATGGAAGGCCAACTTTTAATCAGTAGTCTTAATATTATTTTAGTTACATAAATCCATGTTCTTGTTTAAAAATAAAACATGCTCACCATGAGCTACATAGAATAGTTCATTTTAAAATATTAATATTTGTAAATATGCATAACCCAAATAAGCAATCTTCTTGTTAATCAATATATTATAATACATAATTGTCCTGAATTTATATTTCAAAATATACCTATTTTAAAATGCAAAACAAAAATAGCACATTTAGTGTTTGTTAGCAAAATAGAAAGATTTAAACCTTTTAACAATAGATCAATACATACACACTTTATTTTATTTATGGTAACACATGGGCTAATAAGCAGATATATGGAAGAAGCTTACATTAAACAGGACAGTGTGATAATATTGCTAGTCATCATTGCCATAATGGAAAAAATGTTCCAGCAATCTTGTTATATGTTTTAGTGGTCAGTAATAGTTGTCAAACTCAAATAAATACAGTAATGTACAATTATACCTAATCCTCCAGGGGAAAAAATTCCTTTTCACTAACCCCTCTTCAATTCACAGAAAAAATAATTAATGAAACTGGACTGATGCTGTATGGCAGCATATCTCAAAACAGAATGAAGATCAACACATCTTTTTAGATCTTGAATCTTCTGCAGAATGAGAAAAAAATCTGAAAACATACACTCAAGTAAAACCGATGTTCTGGTTTTTGGATGTTTTATGAGGTTTTTCAAGAAAAAAAATCAGGATCAACTGACAATTTACAGTTCTCTATAAAATATTTGCCCCTTTTTGCATTTTTTTAAACTTTACCCCTAAATGTTTTCAGAGTTTTAGTTGTGTTCTTCTGATACAGTTAAGTGAGCTCAGTGAACAAAAAATTAGAAAAGTTAAAAACTTCTTTATTTAATTAAAACAAAGCATCCAATTTAGGATGAAAAAACCAATAGTGGAAAAAAAGACTGAATTGCTTCACTTGCTTTAATTCAAGGGATAAATAACTAAAGCCAGTTGCAAGTATTTTAAATAATCAAAATTTGCCATGAACTCTGGATATCCTCTTTATAATATAGTTTTTACCACAAAGATCCTCAATGCACATTTTGCTACATTAAAAAAAAATTGAAGATAACTTTAAAGAAATTATTTATTTTTATCAGCCTGTAAAAGGGTATAAAATTATTCCCAAATTTCTCAGGCTACACCAATCCAGATCCAGTTAGAAATAGGGATGAAATATTACCATTTTCTAAGAATATCCACCTTGTCAAAATCATTCCAATAGCATAGAGTAAAACAATGCAAAATGTTACAAAGAACCATAGAAAAATATCCAAAGATATCCAGTCACTATCACTTTGACCAAAGCAGTGTTAGTAATTCAATGTCAGAAAAATACTGGATAAAAAATGACATTCAAATGAGAATAGCAAGAAAAGAGCATGGCTGATTAACAAGGACATAGTCTCAAATTTGTTAAACAGATGATTTCAAATTTGCTAAAAAGCACCTAAGTAAATCTCCAGATTTCTAGAAGAATGTTCCAAGGAAATACCAGTTTAAAATAGAATGTTTGGAGTTATATGGGTATTATTATGTAAACAATGAGATATCAACATGCCATTATGCATGGAGATGATAGTGTCATGGTTGGGGACCTAGATATATTGCTGTCATTGAAGAAAGTATAATTTCGGCTTTGTAGCAGAGAATTCTACAATAGTATATCATATCCTCTGTCCATCAGCTGAAGCAAAAGTGAATTATACAGTGGTATAATTATTTCAATCAAACAACACAAGTCTATAAGAGAAAATCTATAAGACAATCCAGAATAAAGTCAATGTTTTGGAATGCTCAGGTCAAAATCCAGATTTAAACCACATATACATTGTGACAGGACCTGAAGCTAGAAATTCAAGCTAGAAGCATCCTCAAATCCTGAAGTAAGAAAGAATGGGTCCAAATTCTTACAAAGAGTCACTTTACAATGAGATGGATGGCATATAAATTTGATAAACAAACAAAATATGAGAATAATTTGCCAATTACCGTAAGAGTTTAGTTTGTTGCAACTAAAGATGGTACATGTAGTTACTCTATCTAAAGTGGTAAAAGACTGGATCACTTTGTTTAATAATTGAAACCAGCACTAAATCTTATTACCACTGTATTTATTCACTTAGATTCCTTTTTTGTTTGCAGACTCCACCTGAAGCTTGATAAAATTCATTTTAAAGATGTGTAAAAATTCATAAAACCTGAAAAGGGGCAAGTAAATTAATACTTTAGATTCCCATTTATTTAGGAAATCCTCCTTATCCTATTTAAAATTTAGTATATTTCCAGAATACTATATTCAGTACAAAAGCATATTTCTTAAGAATGAAATTCCATTTAGAAGAGAACTCTTTAGTCCTTTTTTACTATTGGCTATGAAATAGCATCAGTAGACACAAAATACAATGCAAAAAATAGGTATGCTGATTTAAGTCCCAGAGAAATGAATGCGGTACAACTATCGAGAAATTCTGATTTAAAATTTTTAACAAAATTTTAAATCAATAGTTCATATGAAAACAAATATTTAAAAAATAAGATTGACAATGTAATAATGATTTTACTTGGCTTGTTTCATGATTAGTTAGGAAGATAGCAGATTTCTCAGTAAAGATTTTCATCACTGATCAAAACTTAAGATAGAAGAGAAAAGAAGCGACAGCAGTGAGGAAGGCTGGCAACACCTAGCAAATCCTTAATTTATTAGGTTTGATCAGAAACAAAAATTGCTGCCAAAAAGCCAGATTCTGTTTTTCAAATGTGTCTTGCTGACCCTATTGTGCTGGGGAAAATGAAAACTGCAAGAATAATGTTTTTGAGCTGTTGTGGAATCCCCAAATGATTGTTTCTACAAAAATGTTTGTTTCTACAAAAACTGACTTAATAATCTGTATTGGAACAAACAGAAATTACAATTTCCAGCATGTTTTTAAAATAAAAATGTTGAATGCATTATAAGAGGGACACTTATACCTACTGTTCATTAGTGAAGTATAAGTGAAATATAAGATTCAGTATTAGCACTACTGATAAAAAGTTAAAACACAATATCCAGTGTTACACAAATGAGTATCATTGATCAAGTTAGCTTCCTCCCTTTTTTCCTGAAATCTACAAATAGTCCCTGTGAATTTCCCAAACATATGGAAAAATTTGGACAGCAAGGAAAGAGAAGCCCATCCTGCTAGAAATATAACTTGTTCAGAAAATGGACATAATTACACACAACTCAAATATCTGAGTTATTTTAGACAAAGTTTAAATAATTATCATTATATGGATACTTCTAGTATTTGACCGGCAGAAAGATAAAAAAAAATCTGCAAAGTCTTTTATAATTTGGATTCTTCACTATATGTATAAAAATAGCTCTAACCAAATTGCTGTATTAGAAAAATTAATGATTTTAATCTGTTTTTCAGACCCCTTAATCAACTGGGTAATCATTTTCCCCCACAAAAATGATTCATTTGATTAAAGTTGGAAATCCTTATCACATTGATGCAGTTCTAAATCCTCAATTCTAAACATATTTGCTAATGTTCCAAAATAATGAGATCTCTTAATGTTACATCTTGTATTGAAATTCGAACAGTGAGCAAAGAGAAGCAAATAGAAAATACTCCAACAGGCGGCATGCTTATCTCCTCTTTTTTTCATAACCGATAATACGACAGCAGAAAAGAAAGGATCGGAGCTCCCCAAATGAAATTGGTGGAGAAATTCTCAGCTCCATCAGAGACTGTCAGGAAACTTTAGTGGCTGTTCCTTCAGACTAACAAAACAGCCCCTTAAAAATAAATATATAAATAAAACATTAAATGTAAACAAATTCTAAGATAAACAACTCATTATATTGCATTTACTAGAAACGCCAAGGCTCTCAGTCTGAATGGATTGATGAAACTATTTGAATAAAATTAGGGTACATACTTCAAGACATTCAGGTTTTAAGTTCTTCCAATATTTATGTCTTAAAAGTGAATGTCAGAACTTAAAATGATTTTATCTTCCACTTCTCAACTGCATTATTTTAATAGTAATATCCTAGTAAGATTAAATGCTTAATGAACATTTAAGTGTACAGTATATCTTCTAACTTGTATAAGATGCTTTCAACTGTAATCATTTGACAAGTATTGTATCAGGAATAAATGATTGGCTGTTATTTAAATCTTTCATATTTTACCTTCATATTAAGAATTAGCCTTTCCCCCATGCATCACAAAAATATATATATTTTCTTTTTTGAAAAAAATCACTACAAATTCCCAGGAAGCAGAATCATCAGATCAGTTCTATATAGCAATATATGAATTGAGTCACTGAGTGAAGCTCTTCTTGATAAGCACATTAGGAAAGCTGGCATTCAGTTCTAGAACAATTCGGTGATCAATTTGTGAACAAAAGGACACATCAAGTAAGGACAATTCTTTACAAGACTCCAGCAACTTCCTTAAAGAAGCAGGGCTTACCAGTCTTGTCCCTGGAAAAGAAGAGAACAAAAAGTTAAAGAGGGGGAAAAAAGGAATATTTAAAGAAACAAAAAATCAAAGGGCTCTTTAAGGAAGACGACAGTGTTCCTAATTAATAGAAAGCTTTCATTTTAAAACCTTTTTTTTCCTACTGCAACCCATCGTCAAAATTAAGAACATTTTTAATCCTTTCAAATCTTATTTTTGTTTTAGATTCTGTATTTCTTATAAGTCATTTTGAATAAATAGAAATAGAAAATAAATAGAAAGCTGGAATATAAATTAAATAATATTGAACCGACATGGAATAGAGGTGAAAGAATCAGATTTTCATTCAACTCTACAATTTACTGGATGGTTTGGCAAACCACAACATTTAATCCCATGATTTTTTTTATTATAAACAAAAGGACCCATTTTATTCTCTTGTCCACTAACTAATCTTTCCAAGTCAACTAGAGAGTTTGTTCAATGGACCTGTGTAGTATTGACTCTATCTTATCAATTATGTGGACCAATGAAGATCACAGTCACCCCAGAAAGTGCAACACAAAAAACTACTGTTGTAAAATGTGCCTTTCTTAATTAATAATGTGGTATCTGTGCTTGAGGCCAAGTAGTGAAAAGCAATGGTCAAGATAGCATAGCTAGATTGTAATCTGTGGCATATTTACAATGCAATTACAAGCCTATCTTACTTAAAATGAGCACAAACTGTAATCTAAACTAATATACAGTTCAAGTTGATGTATTTGACACCAATTTCATTTAAGGACAAACTATATATCACAAACATACTACTGGAGTGCACAGTCCTTATTAATTTATGAGTTTTTGAATAAAAACAAATTACATTTTTTGTATAATATGAACACTGTTAGACTTTATAGTATCCCCTGCCTACCAGGGATTATACCATTAATAAATAATAAAATAGCAGCAGCATTAATAAACTAACAGTTTGATCTAGGCGTGAAGGTACCAGTCTAGAAACCAGGAGGTCGTGAATTCTAATTCTGCACTAGGCACTGTTGGAAGAAATGTCCATGAGAGTTCAGTTCCAAGTGGGGAGAAAGACACTGGAATCATGAAGACTGCTTGGAAAGATAGTTTATTAGTGGAGCAGGCTGGGCAAAAAAAGGGGAGAAAGTGAGGGAGGGGGATAGAGTTATACCCTTTTGGGCTATGACCTTGCTTCCTGTTCCTGTGGCAAGGGCAAGTATTCTGATTGGTTGTCAGACTCCCATGAGGTTATGGGTCATGATTCAAATTTGGCTGAAGCTTTTGTTTGTGGACAGTTGGGCAATCCCATAATGTCCTGAGGGCAGAGTGAAATTCAGCAGGTTCCAGCAGGTTCGCTAGAACTGGTAGTAAATTTTCTAAGCAGTTCGGAGAACCGGTTGTTACAAGAAATCTCCTTTTGTTTTTTTTCTACTTTACAGGGTTAATCCTGTAAGGAGGGCAGGAAAAAGACATTCTGGTGTTGTTTCTAGCCTAATCTTTATTGCCTTGCTTACAGAAACTGCCCACCCAGTCACATGACACACACACCCCAGCCACGGCCACCAAGCCACGTCCATAGAACCGGTAGCAAAAAAAATTGAATTCCACCACTGCCTGAGGGTGAGGGCCTTTTATGTTGCAAATAAGGCTAGCTCAGTCTTTTGTCTTCCAAACAATCAAAGTATGCTGGGGTAAGGGAGTTTCTGTCTTAAGGTTTCTATTTCTCTTTTAGGATAAATATTCTGCCTTTTAATATTTCTTGTAATATTTCATTTTTCTAGGAGAGGGGTGAGTGCTAACTTCCAACAGCATGAAAGTTGTCTGGGTGACTATGAACCAATCACCCTCTCTCTGCCGAATTCATCTCACAGGGTTGTTGTTGCATGGAAAATAGGAGAAGGGAAGAGTATTGGGCATGTTTGCCACCTTGACCTATTTATAGGAATAATAAAGGAGGGATAAAAACAAATAAATAATGCTTCGGGCTAATGGCGGAAAGAACCTAAACTAGCAATGAGCAGGGCACAGACAAAAATGCAAATAGGCTACCTCTTTCCTGAATATGATGGCTGCATACAGAAGGTTATTTGAAAACAGGCCAACCTTCTCGTGGCCCAGTTTTTAACTTAGATGGGAAGGACGGCTGAAGAAATCCTCATAAGGGAAGCTCTGGAAAATGCAGGTTAGGTATGTTATTGCCTCTTTCTAGTGGGGGGGGGTTGATGTTTTTAATGTGCTTATTTCTGTACAGAAACTGAGTAACTGCATTCTCAAACTGTCAAGTAAACTGATGGTTTTGACAGGCACAAGGGGACAGTTGGAACTTTTGGCATTCTAGGAAAATGTGGGAGGCATTTTTTTTTTTTTAGTTTGTAGCATCTAAGAAGCCGTCAAAAGAAGAATGCATTGCTATTCCTCCTTCCATGCCTGAATGGTTTTACATATTAGGCCTTTTTAAATATGTGTGAACTTTGCTAGAAATTATTGTTTTTCATTCAATGAACTGAGATAGAAATTTAGGTAGGGTGCATACAGATGGTTAAACCCACCATATTCTCCTAAGCTGTACTTTATGCTGCCTGGCTGCAGTCAAAATATCAAGTGGAAGTTTATTTTTCTGGAGCATGTTTTATGCCCTTATTTAAGCATAATCCAAACATATGTTGCAATTTATGTGATCACATAATGGCTCTGCATATGTTGCTCTGCAAGCAAAGAACAGAACTATACCCTTTTCACATATTGCCCATTTTCAAACTTCAGTATTAACAAGCATCTCAGTATTAGCAACCACAAAGAAAGAGAAGAAGAGCAGGTAGTGGAAGTAAACTATATCTGAGCTCTTTCTGAAAGGGTAGGAGATGTTTCCCAAAGGACATCAATTTGCATACTCATAAAAAAAGGTAAAAGTTTCCATTGCCAGTCGCATCCGACTCTTGGGGGCGTTAGTCATCTCCGATTCATAGTCAAAGAGCCAGTGTTGTCCATGGTCATGTGACCAGTATGACTATACGCCAAAGGTGTGCATGGAACGTTGTTACTTTCCCACCAAAGTGATACCTACTTCTCTACTTGAATTTACATGCTTTCAACTGGTAGTTTGGCAGGAGCTGAAGCAAGTAAAGGAAGCTCACTCCATCACATGGTACTTAGATGTCAAACTGCCTATCTTTCAATTGATAAACCCAGCATCTACTCCTTTATTTGTACCTAGTGGGGCAGTTATAGCAATAGCATTTATCACTTGGGCTTATATACTGTTTCACAGTGCTTTACAGCCCTTTTTAATAGGTTTACAAAGTCAGCATATTACCCCCAACAATCTGTGTCCTCATTTTACTGACCTCGGAAGGCTGGAAGGCAGAGTCAACCTTGAGCTGGTGAGGATCGAATTCTTGGAGTGAGCAGTGAGTTAGCCTGCAGTACAGGTAGCCCTCAATTTACAACCACAATGAGCCCAAAATTTGTGTTGTTAAGTGAGAAATTTATTAGTGAAATTTATTTATTGCCCCATTTTACGACTTTTCTCACCACATTTGTTAACTGAATCACCTTAAGTTCTTAAATTAGTAACATGGTTGTTAAGTGAATTTAGTTTCCCCATTTATTTTGCTGATCAGAAAATCGCAAAAGGGGATCATGTAACTCCAGGACACTGCAACGGTCATAAATGTGAGCCACATGTCAAGCATTCAAATGTAAATCACATAACGGTGAGGAAGCTGTCATAAGTGTGAAAAATGGTCATAACTAACTTTGAATAGTCACTAAATGAACTGTTAAGTTGAAGATTACTTGTACTGCGCCACCACAGCTCACGGTATGAGAGCAGGGTGAGAAAATCCAGGTTCAAGCCCACTCTCAGCCTCAGAAACTCATTTAGGTCACTCACTCTCAACCCAAACTACTGCATGGAAGAGGAGGAGAAAGTCCTATCTACTCTGCTTTGAACTCTTGAATTAAAAGACATGGTATAAAAGTAACAAAGAAATGTAAATATCTCTTAAGAATTTTTGAATAGACACCTATTGTCAGTTAGTTAAATAGTTTATTGCAGAACCTTTAACTGGCTATTAAATCCTCATTATTATTGACAACAGGAAACGCAGACCTAAAAAAGGATAAAACTAGCTTGTTGTCTAAAGAGGTATAAAAAAGATGTTTATTTTTCTCTATGGAAGAGATTTCAATGTTTCACACGGTAGAAATTTAACTTAGCAAGGTAGCATATTTTTGTGCTGGGTGGGGAGAGGATGTGTCCTGAATCATTTAACAGCAGCAGATGTACATTTTTCTTGTCTTTGTGTTGTCTATTGTTGTAATAAAATCTTGAGCATTGGAGAACTCTGACATAAATATTTAGAAAGAAACAACAATGTATTTCATGTTTAGCTACAGTCATTCCACAAACACTCTGCAGCAGTAACTTTCAAGATATTTTGTACAATGAATTAATGCAAACTGCATAAAGAAATCTATCAATTAAAAAGACCACAGTGATGACAAGTCAAACAAATCACTTTTCCTCCAAAAATGAAGGCCTTGATAAGCATCCTGAAATGAAAAAAAAAAAGCTGGCTAAAAACTGTCCCCTGTACCTCCACTAAGCTTCGTACCCTGCCTGTTTTTATTTTTATTTGATTTTAAAAATGAAGCTGAAGATTTTTCATGTTTCAAAGTAAAGTTTTGACTTCTAGCCCCACCCTGCCTGTCAGGAGCATCCTTAGAAAATAAAATGGGTAGAGAACAGCATCCTAGCACTTACTTTTGAAATATACTACTCTTTCAGGCAACACCACCAGAGTAAACTGGGAGATGATGGAGAGAGTCTGGAAATTACAGAGAAACACAGCAAGGAAATGTTTTGCCTATGAGATGTCTTCACCTCTTTTTGATAGTATATGGTATGTGCATATATTTTTACAAGGTGTGTGTCTTTTGCCTGAAAAGTATTGCTCCATTATTTGTGAATTCTTCCTTATGATAAAGACTGCATGCAAAATAATATGGATGTATATAGAGATATGTTACCTGCAAATGTCAGCAGATGGATCAAACATAATAAAAGAAAATAGCATTAAACTTCCATTGCTGGTTGATAATGCAGCTTGTATACAGTACAACTAAGCTGGCAAAGAATGTTATTGCATAGACTGCTTTTTTCTTATACAGGAGTACCTTGCTACTCATCATTAATTGATTCTGGGAGACGCGATGAGTACCAAAAACAATGAGTACCAAATGTTTTCCATAAGGACTAATGTAGTGAGTCACAAGGCAGCCAACATAGACAAGTTTTAGTTTGTGTGTTGCATGCCAACAAATGATGAGTATGGGGACAAAAATTTTGCATCAAAGAGCTCAGAAGTTAAGTGAGATTACTATTTGATTGGAAATACTATCAGGGAATTTCAGGACTATTAAAATAGATTGGAAAAAATCTAAACATATCCAAATTAGTGGCAAACTACATTAATATATATTAATTCAGTTTTAAGTATGTTGAGAAAGAGTTTTGGGGTCTACTGCAACACAATTAAAACTTACATTTATTTATTAATTATACTTTTAAAAGAAGTAGTTTTATTCTTCAAGAAACTCTTTTATCATAAGGTCCCCACTTTATAAATATATCCTGTCATGCACTATTATAATTCCAAGAACTTCTCAAAGCTGGCAATAGTACTTGAATGGATTTCAGGAATTCATTAAAAAAACAGATTTTTTTTAAAAGAAAAAGTAGCAGCAAAGAATAAGTAATTAGGCAAATGTTCCCAATTTTGTTAATCAAAGAATTTGGAATTAGACTGATTTATCTCACTAACAATGATTCATTGAAGCCATGAATGTATCTGGTATCAATTGTTTTTACGTAGCAATCTGCCATCAGGAAATAGGTCTCTGAAATTTCCAACTGAAGAGAGTATTTGTAACTTAAGGTTGGGCTGTGGGGTCTTTGGTGCTATCTGAGCTTGGCTGTTGTCTTGCAAGAAACAAACCAAACTCAGAGAAACCAATACACATAGTATTTCAAAATCACACCTTTATCCAACCTATAATTTTCTTTTCAGACTCAGCTAATCAATTAATTAATTTACAGGAAAATTAAGTGTTCTTGTAGGTACTTACCTAAAATATCAAGCTGCCGAAGATTTGTACAATTTGCAGCAAGTTCTTCAATGTCAGAATCACACACAGACCGGTTAGCTGTCAGAAAAAGCTTTTGCAAATTTGGTAGTTTTCGGGCAAGTTTTGCAAAGCATCCCGTACTGCTCTGAAGAGTCGGGCACCAGCCAAGATCAAGCTCCTCCAACAGTGAACAGCCAGCAGCCAGCTCTGCTAATCCATTTTCAGAAATGTTTTTACATCGCCATAAATCCAATGTTCGAAGTTTTTTGCATTTGGCTCCCATCATACTAGCTATTGTGTCATAGTCCTCAATCTGTCAAATTAAAAATATTTTTAAAAAACCAAATAGTGTTATCTACTCTCACTGCAGATATCTAATGTCTATACTTTGTCTAGCCCAGTGTGGGCAATTGTGGCTTTTTTATGATTTGTGGACTTCAAATCCCAGAATCCTTGGGCAAGGCAACCTAAATAAAATGGAGGAAACATTTGAAAAGGGTTCCTTACATTTGCACCTCACAATGTTTTCTCCATTTTATTTAGGTTGCCTTGCCCAGGGATTCTGGGATTTGAAATGCACAAGTCATAAAAGAGCCACAATTGGTCATCCCCGTTCTAGCCTATAGACCCATAAGGAACCTAAGTATAAATTATTTAATTGGCCTTCAAGACCTTGTAGTCAAGAAACCATTTCTGATCAACGTTCACCAGATAAATAACAATTTTTGGCACGCAATTTCATCTAATGTCTAACATACCATGGTATTTTTAAGCTTCTGTGCATTCAGAAATGGAAAATAAAATGAAATAAACAATTCCGATGGATCTTCCTTAAATGATTACTCTATAGTTCGTCTGCTGAAAAAGTCCTGCTTCAAGTCTTGATGCTCATATTTTTAGTGATCACTGGATTTGAAGAACAATTTCAAAATAGGAACATTATCTGTAAAAAAGTTGTTTCTTATATCATCATGAAGAAGCGTTTTGAAACAAAGTAGTCTCATTTTGAACTAATAGAAGTTTATAGACTGTCTGACAACAGAACCAGTCTTATTTAGAGTAAGAAAAAGTAAACTAACATGCAGGGTGATTATAGAACAAACTATTGAACCCAATCCTTTTTCCCCCCAAGGGGTGAAAAATAACATAATTTATTAATTAAATTTATTTGCCATCCATCTCGCAACAAGGCAACTCAGGAAATAGCAGCAAGACATCAATAGATTTGAATTATATATCATTTTAAATAGTTCTAGTTTAGTTTAGTTCTATTTTATATCTATATCAGGTTTTAAGACATGCTAGTATCTATGCAGAGAAAACAATACACTGATGTGATATGTAGACCAGCATATTTATATGCAGAATTCCTACATGAGAACAACATGACATGTGAAAACCTTTTCGATAGATTTGAATTTACATAGCTGATTGTATACCATTGCTTGTGTAAGTCAAATTTCAAACAAGGGAAGATATTTTTCTGTTTTTCACTTCTTCTGTGGTTTTAGATCTCAAAATTCTGTGGTTTTAGATTTCAAATAAGCATTCACTTACATAGTGTAGAATGTAGACTTTTATATCAATTCTATAATTCATTTATATCAACAAAGTCAAACATCCTTGGCCCAATTCTGGAATTATTTTCTTCTCCAAATGAACTGGGTTGAAAATGGAGCATTAAAACTCAAAACTTTCCATTTTTCTTACCAGAAGGTTTCATAAACAGACAGTAACTGTACATGGCTTAGGGGGAGAATGGGTGATAGGGTTGACTTCCTAATTTCAGTAATTCATGGCGATACAAGTAAAATAATCAGCCCAAGATAACAAATGTAAGTAAGAGTAATTTTTAAGCCCATATTTACACCCTCGATCAGGTGTATTTGTATTGGGTTGAAATGATTTTTTAAAAATTGGTTTATTTTTAATTTAAAATTTTTACATTCATTTAATATTTTTTGGAGGGAGAGGAACTAAGGTAGCAAATTTGGGCAACAAGTCAAAATGTTTTAAGAACTTACCATGACACAGCTTCCCAGGCTGAGGTGCTGAAGTTCTGAACAGAAGTTCAGGATGCTGAGCAGTGCTGTTTGCTGTCATTCGGGAACACATCAGAAGCAAATATAGAAAGCAAACATAAAGAGGAAGGGTCAATTAGACATTAAAGGCTGTCACCACTTTCCTTGAAATTCAGCTCAAAACCTAGGAAACAGACACCACAAATAGCATTTAATGAGTCCCCAGATGCTCTAACCATTGATTGGTTTATAGTCAAGGTAATCATTACAACCCTTTCTATAATAAGTCACTGTGGATATGGTTTTGCATGCCCTGAAGACACCTTTATTCCCATGACCTATCAGCTCTTTTCCCTCAGGAGCACTCTTAGAAGTCTGGTAAGTTCAAACAACAAGCAAGGCCAAACCAAAAAACGCAGAGGGCTGGTGACATCCTGAAAAAGGAGAGCATCTCTTGACATTCAGTGATCAGCTACAGCCTGATGGAACTGCCAATAGAGTCACACAGCATCAGGATCGAGTTGGTGACTTTAATGTCACAGGATGGTCTTGCTGACAAGGATGCTGACAATCATTGAGCACCTGTCACAAGCAACATGCAGATGGAAACAAATATAACGTGCACTTTACATTCATGTTGTTGCCATTTTAAGCATATTCACAGTGAAGTGCCAACTCTAAAAAAAAAGGACTCTCAGATGCACTTTGAAAAATGGCTATTCTTTCGAATTTATGGATAACTTTTACACACAGGCATGCATACTGCCCAAACTCAAATTAGTAATTCATCTTTTCCTAAACACTTCTCTTTACAATTATTTTTCAGATTTTATCATTCTTAATTGACAAAAACTGACAGGAAAAGAGTAACAGAAAGACAATTGTGAATTTCTTATATTGCAGTAAAAAATTCAAATCTGTAATCTTTCAATGTAATTTCACAAGTTGTATGTATTCATTTAAGTCTTTCCAAAACTCAACCATGCCCTTTCAGAATTTTTACTGAATAAACTATTACATGAAAGACTTCTGTTATAAAACTGATTTAAGTTTTATAACTTTATCTGGTGTTCCAGTTTTAAGCATTTGAGTTAGTCTACCTGCTGTAATGTACCACAAATATAAATAGATATCTTTCTCATTAAGTAGATACCTTGTTAAAAGTTTTTAGCCATTTGCTATTTCTAAAGTACATACTATATTTTTGTAGTAAAGTATAATTTTCATAGTCTTTTTAATATTGTGGCATTTATAAATTACTATTACATAATTGGATTTACTGTGATACTAAATAGGATAAGTAAATAGATTTAATCTCTAGCAAAGATTTCTACAAAATTATAATGGGAAAAGAAAAAAGAGCATAAAAAGTAAAATCCAATGATTAGAAGGATGCACAATAATGTAACTTTAATAATGGAAAGTTATCCCCTCTTTCTCTATAACAGTGGTGTCAAACTTGCGTGGTCACGGTGTCGTCACATGACATATCGCAACTTTTTTCCCCTTCGCTAAATCAAGAGTGGGTGTGGCCAGTGCATGATGCATCTGGCCCACGGACCACAAGTTTTACACCCCTGCTCTATAATGTTGGGTAACTCAGACATTTGCTATGTATTTATTAAAGGAAAAAAATACTAGACTCTGCTAAACAGAAAAACTGTAAATGTTATACGTGTTAATTCCATAATACTATAAATAAATGGTAATAGAAGTTTCAGGTCCTAATATTAAAGTTTTTGTAATAAGTACAGAAATGATCAAATGGGATTCGATGTATTTATATAGTGAAAAGATGGATCTCTAAGATTCCGCTAGTATGAATTCAAGTCCAGGTAAGTTATAAAAAGAAAGGGCACATTCCATTCGATATCTATAATGTCACCATTGGACTAAACATATACATAAAATACAATTACGAAAGTATTGGTTTGTAGTTACTAGTTATAAAACAACCAAATGTTGGATATAAGAAATTTTTAAAAAATACTACCATGGGGAAAAAACGAAAGGACTTTGTACAGTCCCAACATCCTTTTGTGCTGTCCAGACTTCAACAGTATTGCTCAATAGCACAAAGCAAAACTTTTCAGTAGCAGCACCTGCCGTCTGGAATAATATTGCTCCTGAGATTACATTAACCACAACCCTGTTGGCCTTTTGAAAGGCTTTTAAGACCTAGGTTTTTTTTTTCCCAAGTGTGAGGTCAGGAAAGGGTTGAAGCCACAAATTTAATGAATTTGTTGCTGACTGAGTTGTCTCCAGAACTTCTTGTTTTGCTATCAAGTGTGTTCTATTTATTATTTTGTTATTGCATTGATGTACAGGTAGTCCTCGACTTACAACCAGAATTCAGCCCAAAATTTCTGTTGCTAAGTGAGACAGTTGTTAAATGAATTTTGCCCTATTTTTACGACCTTTCTTGCCATAGGTGTTAACTGAATCACTGCAGTGCGTAAGTTTGTAACATGGTTGTTAAGCAAAGTCAATGAGGAAGCCAGATTCATTTATCAGAAGGTTGCAAAATGTGATCACATGACACTGCAACCATCATAAATATGAGTCATATGAGTCTTAATTTTGATTGCATGACCATAGGGATGCTGCAATGGTCGTGTGAAAAATGATGTCACTTTTTCAGTGCTGTTGTAACTTCACACGGTCACTAAATGAACTATGTTAAGTCAAGGACTTCCTGTATTTATAGTCTCAGCTATCCAAGGTCAGTTGATATGAGATGGCAGACTTTATACATTTACCATACACATATAATAAATAAAGACTGATAACATCAGCTGTCATCATTCTGAACCACAAAACATGTAACCCAATTCTAAGCCATGAATGAAACACATGACAATACATTCAGGACCACAAATCGCATGGCTTAATGAATTGAAAAGTTAAAATGCTCTCCAACGACCCTCCCATTTTCCACTCCACTAACATCATTAGTCTTCCCGTAGTAGTGCTTGGGCTCCTCCAAAATAAGTTCAGCTGTCAAAAATAATTCTTCCTCCCCCTGCCCTGCCCCCCCAATGTGGCATTACTAGACAGATGGTTTCTTCTTAAGCCTTTTACCTATCAAGGATGGAATGAAATCTTGTATCTGTATCCAACATTGATTGGATATTTATCCTAGCAGCCCTGAGTAGAACCTGAAACCTTTACTACACTTAATAGGGTTTTTTTTTTCAGTATAAACAATCCCATTTCATTCTGTCCACAACTCAATGCTTATCCCAATTAATTCAAATGGTAGAGGTATATAATAGATATTTTTCAAAGAGAAACTCTGGCTTCAACAAATGCGCAAACAAAAATTAAGATATATTTCCAATCAAGTATATACACCTACCGAGAATGATTACATAGTTCATAAGAAATTGCCAATATGCTGTTATTGTCCATTGTGCACCTTAAATACATTCAAGATAATAAATTCTGAATGCATATTATGAATGCATATTTAATGAATAAATTAAATGAATAAAGATTAAAGTCATGTATTAGCAAATGGTGAGACCATTAGCACAAAAATATTCTGTGTATAATAATTGTAAGCAAGATTGCAATTGAATAGAGTTAAGCCAATTGGCTGATTGAAACAAAATTATAAATTATGTTAAGTACTCTCCAAAGTTAAGAAGCTTTTAACAATTATTTACAATTAGGAGATGAATTGCATATTGTGTTCTGATTCTAGAAACAGTTCACTACATTTTATGAAAGGATGCGATAGTTGGATTGTGTAAAAAGAGAACTTTCTATCTTTTAAAAAGTAATTCGAAAGTTGAAAATTGGACCATTCTTAGCCATACACATTCAAAAGTGAGAGACAATGGGCAAAATGAAATACGTGGCAATTAGGTTGCAGTCGGAGGAAGTAATTGAAAATTGAAAATCATGCATGATATTACGTATGTATTTTCTTCTTATATTTTCCTGTATTAAAAATAAGCATTTTTCCTTTGGCAGCAATTAAAAATTCATTCTTGCAGAATGCTGACTGCATATGTATGTATAAATAACTAGCTGTGAAAATTGGTTCTACAAGCTTTTTGCTCAACAAGTAGCTTCTACCTGTATTATTAGCAGGCTCTATAAATGAAAGAAAATGGAGAAATAAGCAAAAAGATGTTTTCATGATCTTGGAAATAAATTTCTTATGATACTGTGATAACTGATAGAATAGTGGCGTTTTTAGTATGGGCATTGACAATTGTATACTAAATGACTATGAATTCTGAAATAGGGTTGATTATTCCTTAAATGAATTTCAGGGCAAATTCAGAAAGTACATCAAATAACACATGCCATAAAAATGTAGAAAATAGATCTTACATAAACCATTATATACTGTACACTCACATGAAAATGTAAGTATTCACCATTGAAATTTATTTTTTTAATATATAGATATTTGATTTTCATTTCAACAATAGTGATAAAGGGGATATAGTACAATGACTATCATGCACTACTTAAAATTTGTAATCCATTCTGTAATTTAAATAAACACCAGTGTAAATTTCTCATGTGGAAAAATTAAGTGTACTCCTACCTTTATCACTACTACAAATACATAAAATTAGTATCTGGTGTCCAATTTATCTGCAGATCTGCAGGTTGCCTAAAGACAATTAACCATCATACCAAGTTAGACAGGGTGGGCATACTCAGTCTCTTTCCTTAAACATTGCCACTATTTTGGACCATTTTCTGTGCCAGTCTCTGTCCTATGGAACAGTCTTCTTCCTAAAATTTGGCAGTCCTCTAGCTTCCCAGCCTTCTAAAGACCTTTTTTCCCAAAGTGCTGTGACAGATGAGGTGACTATATATAGGAAGCCTGAATTGAAGTTTTTGTTTTTAATGTTCAATAGTGGTAATATTATTTTTATGTTATTTTAATGCTTGATTAGTCACAGTTCAGAGTTTGGTATAAGATGGATGACTATACAAATGTTTCAAAAAGTAAATAAACAAACAAGCCATAATTAATCATTACTGAGCCTTTTAAACATCACATTCTGAAGTTTCTCTTTCTCTGATATTTACTATATATTTAAAATAGTTTACTGTTTTCTCTATACAGAGTGCATTAACAGATAAGGGTGAAAGAAAAATGGTTTTCATACCTCTATTTTTGTTCGATAAAGAATTAAACGTGTAAGGTTGCACAATTTGGCAATATGGTTGAAAGCCTGAAGTGGAATTTTATCACAGGAGGAGAGATTTAATTCCTGCAAATTTAAACATGTGTCAGCAATAACTTCCAAACAAGGCTCATTGAGGAAATGGCCACAAGACAATTCCAGGCGTACTAGTTCTGAACCACAAACTTTCAGGAACCTGTAAGAAGCATATATGAATGAATTCACCAAGAAAAGTAATGCATTTGCTTTTAATTCATTGCAAAAACTGCGTTATTTCCAAGAATTCCCAATGCCATGTCTTAATAGATCAGGAACAAAATTATGCATGCCGAACAAGGAACTATTTTAGCATAGCAACAACCTCCTCCAAGATAATTGGAAGGTAAACATAACCAACTCCAGTATCTAAGACAATCCAACTAGCCAAGGATTATTTGTGACATTGCAATAGGTCAAATTCCAACATGTAAGCTTTTAAATATATTTAAATCCATTTGCAAGTGTTACAATTTAGTATCCAAAATAACGTGATGCATTGGAATGCATTGGGGATCAAAATGCAGTATTCCCATTATATCTGCAAAAACAATTCCCCTTCCAAACTCTCCTGTAATTATGAACTACAGCTGACAGCTGGGTTTCATAATAATTAATATAAGCATTATTTGTATTCATTTAACTGCATTTCTGTTCAGTGTTTCCCATGAGAGCTTGATTTCACATACATAAAGGTTTCCCTGCAATTTTATTCTTATAACATAAATCCTAAGAGATACATTGGGCTGGGAGACAATAATTTAGTCCAAAGTCACTCAGATATTTTGTAACGGAGACTTGAACATAGTTCTCAATACATCTGGATCATGATGCTATGTGGCTTCCATACCTTTTCTGTTTTGAAACCTGTATCATATTTCTCGATGTTGCATAGAGGTACAAGGTCAACTTCATATTAGAGTTTTTATATGTCCTACACAACTCATCCCCTGAATTGGAATGCTCAGATATGCTTGTCAGTGTCAGGTGCAAATCAGATGGAAAAAGCCCAAAGAAACAAGAGGTTGATTCTGAGACAAAATTATTTTTTGAGAACAGAAACTATGATCCATGCAATCTAAGCTGCTTATATTCAACTGAAACAGTTCAAGCAAAACAAAAAAATAGCACAGCAAAAAAAAAAATCACTTCACACAGCAGTCAAATTACATGGCAAATTATATAGTTAGATTTAAAAAATCAGAATAAATTAATTTGTATTGATTCATTCATTGTTTAAAATGTCACCAGCCGTAAAGAAGGTTTTTTTTTATTTTTAAAGGAGGAATATTGCTTTAATGTAGACATTTCATGTTGCCAAAGCATTTAAACAGAATTAAATGTTCTTCTGTTACAGAAGAAACAACAGCCTCTCACTACTGATATTTCAAGCAATATCAAAGACATTTTAGTAGTCTGCTGTTGTCAAAAAAGAATTCTCTCAATTTATTATATAAAGAATTTGTATGTGATAATATACCTCATCTATTAAAGTGCCTAAAGATTACTGATAGAGCACTATAAAATTATTCAGCTATATCACATTAACATCATTTGATTATACATGATTTATAGTCCCATTTAATATTTCTCAAACTCTTCTGTTTAGCTCAAGCAAAGAAATTTAGTATGTTTAGCAATTTTTACAAGTGAAATTACAATATTCTTATATAGCCCTATGGAGGTGGACACCATCAATAAGTTAAATTACCTTCAGGCTTGTCTCAGGATATTGAAATGCCTAAGCATTTTGTCTTCTCATACTAATATTTTGTTAGCTTATCAGCCAGCCTAGATTACTATTCTAATTTGTTCTATTTCTTATTATTAATACATACTCTACTAATATTTACATTTTCATAAACATAAACAACATGTCTGCTGTATATATTAGCAGTACATATTAACACTAAAAAGTGTACATTAACACTAAATGATCTCGCTGAGGAACAATTTACTCATTGTCTATAAACTTCAAAAGATATATTATAGCTTTCTGTACAGTGTAAAATATTATAACATACATACATACATACATACATACATATATATATACTGTATGTGTACATTTGAAAAAAATGTCAATTACTCAGCCTATTAATTATTAATTTTGAAAAAGAGAAAAAGCATTTTAAAATTGTAGGCACAAATTGCTTATAGCCTACTTCTACCATTTACAAAATTTCCATTATCAACAATAAATGAAGTAATTGGATGTGTTCTTGATCAGTATTTTCTTAAATGTTTGAATGTATAAAGTAGAATGTAATGAAACATGCCAACATATCAACCATCGTTTAAAGTCATGGCCCTTAAAAAATTTACATCTATGAAGTCTGTGACAGAGCAAATCATGAAACCATTAAAATGAACCCTGGTGGAATAGTGGTTGCAGGCTAACTCTGCCTACTGCCACGAGTTTGATCCTGACCACTTCAAGGTTGATTCAGTCTTCCATCCTTCCAAGGTCAGTAAAATGAGGAACCAGATTGTTGGAGGAAATATGCTGACTCTGTAAACCTATTAAAAAGGGCTGTAAAAAGGGCTGTGAAGTGATATATACGTCTTTTGCTATTAAATATAAATCTAAATAAGATTCTTTTGAGGACAGAAAAGTACAGACTAAAAGGTAAACATTCTCTATTATACAGAAAGTTTGGAGTTTGAAAATCTGCCATCGCAGCCAATGGCAAGATGTCCTAAAAAACAATAATGTTGAGAATAATAATGTTGAGATACTGGTTTTCATAAAAGACAGCAATGTTATTAAAGCAAATTTTCTTTGACCAGTGTTTTGTATTAGTTTCACAAGACACACAATATACAAAGAATTTACAAAGGCTGAAATTTTCTACCCCTTAGCAAGTTTAGCTTTTTTTAAAAAAAAAATCTAAATAAATAGTTCTCTGACAGAAAAACCTATTACTGCTGAAAACCTTGTCTGTATCCCTACTTTTCCCCTAGAAGAGGAAGAATTCACAAAACGGTTCCAGGAAGCATTCTCTTTCTTAACATGTTTACATACAACTTTAAATTTCAAAACTAGCCAAATGTTTGGTAGGTGGGGGAAAAAAATGAGTAGGAATACAAAAGACAACAGAAAGAAAATTTGAACTTTTCAACTCCCACTCTTGAAAAAGTGTCAGAACAAAGTCAAGTACATCCAAAAAAAGTTGCCAGGTTTTCTCTCTGCCACTGGATTTTGTCTTTGATGCTGCTAATGCACGACTACACACATGCCTCTGACCTTGAAGTATTATACTTTTATTCTAACTGCCAGGTGATTGGGATAAAGGGATGAGTCTATAATTCTATTTTATAGAATACATTATATACCTCTTCAGAATACTGACCTGCTAAAAGCAGAAAATGAAATGGTTCCTCTGTTCCCAGTCCAAGATAAATTAAGCCACTGGACCAGGGTACAACGAGACTGCAGATATTCTAAAGCTGTGTCATTAATCCTTGCCCAATATGGTTGCAAACTGAGATGAATATATTGTAGTGGATCACAACAATGTTGATATAGCAGCTTACATGTCTGTGAGAGTCTACACAGATCTGGAACTGTAAGGTGACTCAGAATCAACTGGATCAGCTGAATAGAAAAACAACAATAAAAGTAAATTATTCTAACAAAATCGTATTTTCATTCTAGGTCAGGGGTGGGCAATTATGGCTCCTTCAGGACTCGTGGACTTCAACTCCCAGAATTCCTGAGCCAGCCATGCTGGCTTTTGTTTCTGTTCCTTCTCCTTCTCTTTCTACTTGTGTTCACTTCCCTCTAACTGCTCCCTATCCCTATCCTTATCCCTATCCTTCCTACAGACTATTCCCCTTGCTTTCTTCAATTTTGCAGTCGCATAAGCATTTCACTGCATACATATATATGTCATATATGTGACAAATAAAGCTTGAACTTGAACATTATTGGGCATGGTTCAGCTGAAATACCTTTAAGTCTTTACTTTCAATGGGGCAGTAAGACTTAGGTTTTCTTCAATCTTTCTGAATTAAATGGGATTTGATTATATCTATAAAAATAAAATGCATATCATTATCTCATCTATTATATAGAATCTGAATATATAAAATGTATATATACAAAGACTCATGTTATCAGTAGCTCAACTGAAGTCCATCCCTACCTGTTATATTTTATGTTGCCATATAGCCTAAACTAGATTTCAGTACATCTAAGTTGGGTCTGTATTTTAGAGAAACGCTTATGAGAATTGTGCTTTTTGGATTCAAAGGTATAAATATGCCTCAGATTATATATTAGTGAAAACAATCACCCATCAATGAGTCAAAGCACACAATGAATTTCAGGTTAATAATAATGACCAAATACACTACAAATACAGGAAAAAGTGTAACGGGGAAAAATCTTAAGATCCTTTTAACTAATTTCATTATCTGATAATAATTATATACTATATAAATAATAATACAACATCAGCATCAGAGATAAACAACAACTAACATGTCAATATCACCATCAGAAAACGTAATGCCACTTTACACTAAAATTACATCTTAATACCTGAAATAAAAAGAATACAAACAAATGTCACTATGATGTGGACACAAAAATGTAACTGTGGTATAAAATATATTTTACTTCTGATTAAACAAAGAAAACAAATTTCAGGCGTATCTAGCTATTACTCATAGCCAGTTTAAAATTTAGTATCTTGCTAAAAAATTCATTACGTATTTGGCACAGCATAAAGCACAATTTGATATTACAATATGTTAGGAATCCAGAAAATTCCCAGAATGCATCTGTGCATTAGTTTATAAAAGTTTATGATAAAAATATGGCACCTGAAATTCAACTGGCATATTGAAATCTTAGGACTTATATTTAAAATGTGGTAGGAATATAACATTTATGTAATGAATATACATTACAGACTTAACAGTTAAGATTTGTATTTATATTTTCTGTTCAAAAGAAAACATTCCTAA
The DNA here is from genome assembly GCA_017656035.1 of Myanophis thanlyinensis. NCBI lineage: Eukaryota > Metazoa > Chordata > Lepidosauria > Squamata > Homalopsidae > Myanophis > Myanophis thanlyinensis. Next base: position 18,166 of record JAEANM010000034.1, on the reverse strand, counting down.
TTTAAATAATTTAATTAACAGATGTTTAAATAGCTGAATTTTAAAAAAAATCTGAAGTATTATCCTCTGTAATCAAGAAACTTCAATGAACAAAACATTTATTTTTATAAGCACTTGACACAGAAATAAAAATGAATTTGCATGGGGAGATCAGCTAGGGCTGATATTACAGTCTTCTATCTTTAAGAATCTACTTGAATCAGTTTCAACTATTTTAAGGGGGGGGGGGAACTTACACTTAAAAAAATCCAGGAAGATAATCGAACTAAGGATAGGCAAAGTTCACAAATCGTATATGAAGCTATAACTACTTATGTACCTCAAGATATAATGAATCTCTACAGCCTAAGCAATTATGACATTTTTTTTCTTAACCCTGTAAAAACTCCCAGGCTTTTACCTCATAAGGCAATTTATCAAAGTATCCATTAGTTGTCCAGTCTTTGAAGGCAGCAGTGCTAAATTGCTTGTTGAGACTGTCAAGGCTGTTGTAACTTTCTCTCTCTCCTTCTTCATCGTCATCTAGATCATTCATATCAATAACTGGAATACTGAGTAAATGCATAGGTCTTTCTCTTAAACCATGTAGCACTACAGCATCCAACTCAGTATAATAATCCAGAAGGGAACTGTTTATTTCCAAACGGATTAAATTTGTAGGAAAATTTATTTGTTTGATTTTAGGTATAAACTGACGTGCCTGAGGTAAAATCACCTTGGAAGGTAGCTCTGACCAAAGGATTTCCCACCTACCAAAAGAAGAGTGCATTAGTATCACAGACAGTTAATGCAAATATTAATTTCTTTAATAAGTTACAATTAGGAGGGGAAAAACCCACAACTAATATAAAGAACATCAAACCAGTGGCCATTACAAAGGACTCTATGATGTATGATAAATATCTTAACCCCCAAACATTAAATAACATGCTAACATTATTCAGCAACATATTAGTGTTCATTCTTTTTTAACCTATCACTGCATTGGGAGGAAAACAAAGAGTAAACTAAAGTGAAGATTCACTTCAATAACAAAATAGTTAGAGAGAGCCTTTCATTAACTCTGAAATAAAACCACAACTTCCTCAGTAGAACAAGAACTGAGAAATTTGACCCCAAACCTATATTCAGGCTGTTGAGCATTTGGAAACCAATGTAGTCTTAATGTACAGGTAGTCCTCGACTTACAATAATTCATTTAGAGATCGTTCAAAGTTACAACAGCACTGAAAAAAGGTGGGTTTTTTTTCATTTTTCACACAACCTTTGTAGCAGCCCCACGATCATATAATCAAAATTCAAATGCTTGGCAACCGGTTCCTACTTATGATTGTTGCTGTGCCTCAAGGTCATGTGATCCCCTTTTGCAACTCTTTGACAAGCAAAATCAATGGGGAAGCCAGATTCACTTCATAATCTTGTTATCAATTTATCAATTGCAGTGTTTCACTTAAAAACTGTGGCAAGCATGGTCGTAAAATGGGCCAAAAGTCACTTAGCAAGTGTCTCACTTAGCAACAGAAATTTTGGGTACAATTGTGGTCGCAAATCGAGGACTACTTGTACTATTAACATGGATCTACATGATAGGTTTCTGAAGCATTTTCAAGAGCTCTGTTGCCCAAATATCTTACAACAGCTTTTCTTAAACTGAAGCACTGCAAAACACTGTATACTGTGAATATAAAAAGCAAACAAATGGGGGCAGGCAGCTTTCATTTGCAAAGACCAGATCACAGAAAACAAGAATTCATTTTCTTGCTACCTGTGGAGTCCAGTTTGTAGGTAGCAAAGACATTTGGAGGGGATACACATGTAGAATTTTCTAAGAAAAAACGTTACTTTAAATATTTGAACATACTACATCAAAGAAAGACAGAGAAAATCAATAAAATTAATTACCTTACTTCATTGGGTTGAGTTTCTGAATAAGGACTTGCAGAGCATGCCAAAATCCTAACCACAGCACCAGGATGGTACGTTTCCAAAATATGTATGGCTGTAGGATACACTTGCTCCTCAAATGCAAGTTCTACATAATCCTGACTTTGGAAAGTGGGTGGGGTCCTCGTAAATGGTATTCGTGCACTAGGGCACATATCCCACCATTTTCCATAGGTCCTAAACACAGCGGTTTGTGTAAAGTCACCTGAGCTAGGATACACGTTAGGAGTTCCAGCCAAATTCCACATGGTGTATGATATGCTGTTTTCACTGCCATAATGGGAGCTGAAGTCCAACACTTCTTTGGCATACTGGACCAATTCAACATTGATAGGTAGGGATCTATTTGATTCAATGGCTCTCCGATTGTTCATCAATTCTCCCCTTGTAGCTGTCCTTGCTCGGCGCCGAAGGCAAATATAGTAAAACATACTCAGAACTGTTAACATAGGAAATGCTGGTGACATCCGGACAGGTAGAAAAGTCTTCCTAGAAGTCAGTATCTTCAAAATTTCTTTGTGAGAAGTTTAAAACAGAAGAGGTCCTGAACAGAAGCCCAAACAATTGTCAATTGAAAAAAAAAGTTTCAAGGATTCAAGGAACCTTTATTTGAAGCAGATAAAAGTGTCATATACGTAGTCCTCAACTTACAACGGCTCATTCAATAACCAAGTTACAACAGCACTGAAAGAAGTGACTTGTTGCTTTTTTTCACACTTTTGTCTGTTGCAGAATCCCCAGAATCATGTGATCAAAATTCAAATGCTTGGCAACTGGTTCATATTTATGACTTGCATTATCCTGGGGTCATGTGATCACCTTTTGAAAACTTCTGCCAAGCAAAGTTAATGGTTCAGCCACAGTTAACAACTGTGTTACTAACTTAACAACCACAGTGATTCATTTAACTACTGTGGCAAGAAAAGGTCATAAAATGGGGCAAAACTCAACAGCTGTCTCATTTAGCAACAGACATTTTGGGCTCAATTGTAGTTTTAAGTCGAGGACTACCTGTATAACATAAAAACAGTTACTAAGACATCCAATCCAGGGTATCAACATCTAATATAAAATTTGTATTAAAAATAAATATTGCTAATAAGATTTGATAATCAATTAGTTAATTATATTTCATTCTGAGCCACTTTGGTTCAGTGGTTAAGGCACTTGGGCTAGAAAACTGCGAGACCATGAATTTTAGTCCTGCACAGTTCTAGTTAGGCACAAAGGCAGCTGGGTGATCTTGGGCCAGTTATCATATTCTCTCTCATCCTTAGGAAGGAGACAATGGGCTAATTACTGTATTCTCTCTCATCCTTAGGAAGGAGACAATGGGCTAATTACTGTATTCTCTCTCATCCTTAAGAAGGAGGCAATGGGCTAATTACTGTATTCTCTCTCATCCTTAAGATAGATAGATGGAATTCTTTATTGGCCAAGTGTGATTGGACACACAAGGAATTTGTCTTTGGTGCATATGCTCTCAGTGTACATAAAAGGAAACAGTACATACATCAGGAATCATAAAATATAACAATGATAGTCATAGGATACAAATAAGCAATCAAATCATACTAGGAAACAATAATCAGCATAAATCATTAGGATATAAGCAACAGGTTATAGTCATAATGGGAGGGGATGAGTGATGGAATGATGAGAATAATAGTAATGCAGACTTGGTAAATAATTTGACAGTGTTGAGGGAATTATTTGACAATTATTTGACAGTGTTGAGGAAATTAAGAAGGCGGCAATGGCAAACCACTTCCAACATATTTCCCCCCCCCAAAAAAAAACCACCCCACAGGAACTAGTTCAGGCAATTACCAAAGTCAAGGGCACTCCCACCACTCAAAAATAATTGATTACAATATTTATGTTATCCTTGTAACAACAAAGCAAAACTTAATCTGAAAAAAACTGAAGAATCAAAATTGAAATTAGGAAACAGGCCCTACAACTGGGCATAGCACAAAATGACTGCTGCTGTATTACAACACCCCCATCCCATTTGTATGAACTATTACTTTAGTCCAAAGACTTGACAACATATAGTACAAGATCATGTATGCTGAAATCATAAACACTTTTAGTAACTAGGGTTGTGCAAAGAGTATTAAAGCAGCAGCATCATTTAGAAGATCACACATCTGCTTCAAAGACGGTCCTTGTTTAAGTATTTGTACTGAGGATAGCCCTTGTTAAGAACAGGCTAAGCCTTTTAGAGCAGAGTTTCTTTAATACTTCAAACAGGGTTGCTTCACTTCCATTTACATGCTTTTTAAGATACATAATTTTAGTGCTTTGCACAGCTCTAATAATAAAAATCTGTTTGAGTCTTTTGTGTTCAAATCCAGTAATACCTATTTCAAAGAAATTCTTGATGGAAATAAACAAGTTCACTGCTCATAAATATCAAGGATACAATAAGTGAGCCAAAATCTAAATACAGAAAATATGAAAATATCCAGAAGTAAGCTGAGAAAACTTACCAAGAGAAAACCTATAAAAAACTCTACTATTAACTATCAGCACATTTGTAAACAATCAATTACTCATATGGCAAATGTATATATAATATTCACGGTGTGTGAATATTAGACAACCCACCTTGAAAAGGTGAAGGTCGTGAAAGACAACCTACCTTGAAAAGAAACCCTATCACATTTTTAAGCTCATGCAATGAAATTAAGCCCCACCTACAAAATTAGCCCTAATTAAGACCCCGCCCACCCTGGGTTGCAGAGGGTGGGGCGAGGCACACAGGTAAAAAATAAGCTAGGGTAGGGGTGGAGTTACCCTACTTACCAGGCCTTGCACACCCCAACACCTGCCTCGTCTTCTTCTGTAGCCACTTCTTCTGTGGCCACTTGCTGTTGCTCGCACACATCGCCCCAGCCTCCATTTCACCTTCAGATGCTTTCTGGAAAGCTCTCTGCTACCGAAAAAGAGCCCCGTGGCAATCTGGAGCTCTGTTATCAGCTGCACAGGGTTTTCCGGAAGGCATCTGAAGGCGAAATGGAAGTCGGGGCGATGCGTGTGAGTGCCGGCAAGCAGCCACAGAAGAAATGGGCCAACAACAGGCTCCTGCTCAGCAGGGCTGTGGGTGCCACTGCCACGAGGTGAGTCAATAATTAGAATCCTCCAAAAAAAGGCTTAGTCGTTTTTTGTGGAGACAGAAGAAAATAAGACCCGGTCTTCTTTTTTGGAGAAACACAGTGTATGTATGTATGTGCATATATATATGGAAAAGAAAAAAAAGTAGCTCAATGCATTTTCATAAATTATAAGATTGATTACATTCTATGACTTACATTTTGATTGAGCAGATATGAACTCAGAAAGTGCCAGGTGGTAACAATGGGTCATTTTGGTTTATTCCTGGATTTATAGTCTGACAGCTGTTCTATATTACTACACTCCATTCAATTATTGCGAGGATTATATCCCTTAACAATGTCAATGAAGACTCTCAATCATCCAAGTAGAGCTATCTGGAAGTTGAGTCTTGTTGGTTTGAAATGCTTTGCTGTTTATCCAAGTAGCTTCTTCAACCTGAGCAAGTTGGTTAGGGGGACCCATATATAAACCTCCCTGGAGGATATATACGAACAACTTGCCCAGACTGAAGAAGCTACTTGGATAAATTATTAAACACTTCAAACCAACAAGAAGTCCAGATGCCATGATTCAACTTCTAGATCTCTTAACAATATTTCTAGTAGAGTTCTCAAACAACGTACAGTATAGAGTTTAATGAATTGTGTTTATGTAAGTATAGAAATAATGCAAACAGCAATGAAATGTTTACCAACTAATAACATATGGGCACCATTTTTGATATTATGCATTATTTTATGGCCTATAAAAATTGGCTTGAGTGAAAACTTATTACACTATAGTTTCATATATGGAATATCTAAAGCTACAGTTATATAGTGGGTATACATATATTCCAGATGCCTCTTATTTGCCTTGTTTTTTTTTATACATAGGATTAATATATTATATTCATTACACCAGGGCTCCCCAACCCACTACTGGGCCATGAGCCATTCAGAATCAGGCTGAAAAAGCTATGGGTGAGAACACACATGTGCATCCCCATGCAAGCGTGTGCTCCATTTGCGCAAGCAGCAGGCCCACTTACGCAAATCAAGCTTCACGCACACACTTGCCAGCCATTCACACGGAACCTCTCCCCCTCCTGCCAGTCCAGAAAGCCAGAAATATTGGGGAATTCTAGATTACAATTATATGCAGTAAAAGAAAAACTTTCAGATATGATCAGTAAAGCCTAATGATGAAGATAAGGAAAGAGACAGAAAGGGAGGGATAATGATGAGTTATCTGTGATTCTTGTGATGGGTCTTGTGATAAGGAAATTACCTCAAATCAGTGTCATTTGGAAGTAAACTGGTGTGTGGGGGGGGGAGGGAATTACATGAGGTGGTTGAAGGTCAGTGCTGTCTCTGGTTGGCTGTGTGGATGATTTGGATGAACTCATGAATATGGCGGGTGGTGGCATGGCCAACAATTTTTACATTGCTCCAGTCGAACTGATGCTGTTTGGTATCAGTGAGTGTAAAGATTAAGGATTTGGGATCGTGGCATTTAACTGCCAGCTGATATTCATGGATCCTGTTTTTTAATTGACATGGTGTTTGTCCCACATAGAATTGGTTACACTGGTTACACTTGATTTTATAGATGACATTTTTTCTTTCATCTGTCTTTGGTTCCAGATAATTCCTGGCAGAGTATGGTTGTGGTTTTGTGGACTATTGTTATCCCTAGGAGTCAGAGGATTCTGGATGTCATTTCAGATACCCCTTTTTTGTATGGTAGGGTTAGTTTTTGCATGATGGCTGGCTGTGTGGCGAGTTGTGATTTGGGTGCTGTGTGTTGGAATATGAAGTTTTTTGGATAGCCATTACGGAGAAAGACCTTGAGCAGCTGTTTCTCTTCCGCTTTTCTTAATGTTGTGGTGCTGCAGTGTGTCCTGGCCCTTCTGAACAGGGTCTGGACACAGCTTCTTTTGTGTGCAGTGGGGTGGTACTTGTGAAGCTGAGGATCTAGTCTGTGTGCATGGGTTTGCGGTAGACACAGATTAGCAGTTCTCTGTTGTCTAGTCTCCCTATGTCAACATTGAGGAATGGGAGTCTGTTGTCTATTTCCTCTTTGTGTGTGAATTTGATCCCAGGAAATATGTTATTGAGTAAGTGGTGTGTTTGTTCAATTTGGGAGCAATGCAATAATATACTGCTCAATCTATTAACACAATATTAGGTAATTTTTACATGTCAGTTTTTTAAAAAATTATTAACCATGTAACAAATTCTCATGAACATCGTTACATGTACGTACATACATAGCCATGGTTTAAAAAATCATTTTCACAAAATGAGAAAAATGCAAGGTGCATGTCAAAAAGGCTTACAAATGTGAGAACTAAATTAACCTTGGAAAAGACATTTTTGTATAGATTTATGAACTCCCTCAGTTAACCTTTTTGGCTTTGCTCATAGTTTTTTATGTTCAATGGCAAAGAGAAGTAATGTTCATAACCTGTTGGGAGTTTGCAAAGAGGATGACAGAATACATCTTAAAATAGATGCAGGATTTTTGTAAGAGGCATTTACCAGAACATGAGCTATATTTTACTAAACATTGTCTGCATTTCAAAGACGCTCTATTTATTTTCTCTAAAAATAAAGTAAAAAAATGTTAATAATTCTCCTCATCATTTTGATATTAAAACATCTAAAGAACAGACAGTGCAATTCCATGCATGTCCATGCAAAGAAATGTACAGGCAGAATTTTAGCCCTGCTCAAAGCAGTAAAATTATTTTGTTTTGGTATGCCCCATTTTTTCTTTCTGCATTTTTTAACTAGAAGTTATTTGAAAAGACAAATAGCCCCAAATTGTACTGATGACTTCTTACCAACATCTACTCAAAACAGGATTGAGATTGATCTTTGCTTCAACAGTATAATTTTCAGAATAAATTTAGAACTGTTTTAAAAGAAACTGTATGATGATTTGATGTTTGCATATCAAGCTTAATAATGATGGAAGGATATTTCTTCAAGGAAATTTCAAAGAATCTTCCCAAATAACTGTTTCCATTATAATGTATGCTGTTTATTCATTCACATACATTTTCCCCTTAAAATGATGGAGAAAAATAAATTACAGTAACTAGTTTTGTCTAAATGCTATTTACTTAAAATCAGTCTATTAATGTAAGTTGTAATAACAATCTACTTCCAATCATGCGTATCTTTATGTAATTATAATATGTATTTATTCATGATTATTTCTAACTAATATCTCATCTTTCAGGAGCTCTAGACAGCATATAAATTAAATAAATAAACAAACAAATCCCCTTCCATTTCTTCTATTACAAAGTTGTGTACAAAGTATGTATGCATTTGTAGTACAAGTTTGAGAGGGCTTTGCTGAGCTTTTATATTAATTATTACTTATATAGCTGAATTTTTAGGAGTAAAGATGGAAAATCTGAAACCCTGTTTCAGGCTTCAGTAGATACATAAACTTACAGGTCAAAATTTAGTCTCTTCACATATACACTACCATCCCATGTGCATAACTCCACCCACTTGTTGATTTTTTTTTGTTTCCAAACTGGATAGTATAATTGCTGAAATTTTCTTCCCTGTCTACTCTTTAGCATCACTGCCCTCTTCCATAGTAAACTTCTCACCACATCATATTTGGGTTTTTGTAAAACCGTCTCAGTTACTGCAGCCGTGAAAGCCTATTTAAAACTAATTTTATATCTCTAATTCACACACCTTTCCAGTTTATCAAAATATTGTACAGACCAGTGGTGGCAAACCTTTTACTTACCGAGTGCCGAAAAGCACACACTTTGTGCGCACCATCCGCACTTACATGCGGCTCCTCCACATGTGCTGCACGTGCAACCACATAATCTGTGCATACGTGCAGCTTTCACGCATGCAATGCATGCTCACTACATGCACTCACGCAGACACGAGCAATCACGTGCACGTGCACAGGACAGCTCCGAAAACCAGCTGGGTCTCTGGCTGCAATCGTGCACATGTACAGCGGAGGTCCCAAGATCAGCTGGGTCTCTGCAATTGCACACATGCACATGTGCAAGCTCAGCTGGAGGTAACTTGGCCAACAGCTTGAGTGCCTGGCAAGATGGCTCTGCATGCCACCTGTGGCCCCATGCCATAGGTTTGCCATCACGGGTATAGACCAATCTTAAATTATGACGGTAACTGAAACCAGAATTTCCTTCACTAAGGGATGCAGTTGTAAAACATGTCACGTGATTGCATCATTTAGCAACAGCAACCCTGGTAGTCCCTTTTGCCATTATTAACCCAATACCAGAGGTCATCAGGCAAAGACTTATACCAATCAAAGCCATTCCTGGCTTGGTTCCACCACTCAATCCCAAGCCTTGGTAAGGGACTGCTTCCCTTGACTCCTCTTCAACCCTACCTCTCACCTATCTCCCCCAACTCATTTCTAACCTTTTGGCCATTCTGGATAATAGTGCTCTTCGGTTAGAGCAGCTCTAGGGCTGAAGTGGAGCCTTCAACCAATCACCCCCAGTTTCTACTGCTGTCACCAAGAACTGCCACCTCAAGCCCCGAGCCATAGCCAGCCTCCCCAGGATTACGAAATCCTATTTTGGAAAGCTTTTGAGGCCTTCTAAAACCTCATAAGAAAGCTACTCTCACCATTCACAAAGTCATACGCATTGTTCTTGTGATGCTTCAGAAAGCCTTTGGAAAGTTTCTGAAGCATCACATGAACAATGCACATGATTTGGAGAATGGTAGGCATGGCTTTATTTCAAAGTTATAGAAGTCCTCAGAAGCTTTCAGAAGACTTCCTGTGGTGATTGGAGAATACGGCACGCTCCTTGGAGAACGATGTAAGCAGCAGTGGAAAGAAGGCTTGGTATAGCCAGCAGCTGCCTCCAATGGAACAGGCTGGGTTGTAAGAGGAAGATGGTAAAAGTTGGCACACAGGGCCTGAAGATTGCAGGGCAATGGAGGCAGCTGGAGAATTGTACTGTTGTTGCTGGTTGCAGCATAGGGCTTGAAGTAGCACTGCTGGATTGGAGGGAATTGAAGTGCACCTGTGGTCATGAAATTGGAAGAGCTTCCAAGCACTTGAATGGTGATCGCGTGGCTGCAGGGACACTGCAACTATACCTTCAGAGATTGGGCATAAATAGCCATTCATTCAAATCGCCATTCAAAAGGTTACTAAACAAATGGCTGTTAAGTGAAAACTACTCGAATTAGTACAATGCAGAAATGAAACTTCAATAGGGAACAAAACTATTTAAAAAAAACTATTTTGAAATTATGAATCTCCAAGTTTAGGCTGTATTTACATATAATGGCAAGGTAATTAGAAGGAAGTGTTAGCTCTATAGTAACATTTGTCCCTGTGGAAATAAATAGCTACTCTTTAATACTTGAGACAATAGAATATGGACTCTATAATTAATTTTAGACTGCTATGGATAAGTACTAAATAATTTAACAATCACTTTTTCTCCAAACTAAATATTTGTCAACTACAAAATGGCAAACTTAAAAGCTGTTCTGGTTCTCATTTGAAGTTAAAAGTCCTAAAACTGAAGTAATTTCCCATTTCATTTCTTTCTCATCCAATCAAATATACTTATCTAACTGAAATAGCTTTAAAGAAAGCTATTTTGGGTAATTTTTATTGCTTAACAATATAAATTTAAATTCTAGGACTTCTTAAGTAAATTTCCTCTGCCACTGGTATTCAGAACTGCTGAGTTTAGTACAGGGCTATTTATTAGATTTTGATAACATATGGTATTGTAGTATTCATATTGGGCACAACCTCATTATATAACTGTGTAATTTTTATACAGTTTTATTTTTTAATATTGTTAGCTGCTCAGAATTACCATATGATAAGATGGGTAGATAATAATTTTCACAAACAAACGGCATAGTAGAACCCTGTGTATCAGAAGCTCTCTGGAAATGGATATTCAGCATAAGATAATGGTTTTTATCTCCCAAGGAAAGGGAGACAACACAGATCTGTTTCCACAATACCTTATGGGAATAAGATAAGTGCAGAAAACATTTTTCCCCATTTTCCAACTATAATTTAAAGGCAATGTTTAAGGAAAGATAGGAAAGGTTAGTAAAGCGAAAATTAAAATATACACAGGAGTTTTTTGGTTTCGTTTTAAGTTCTTAATGATTTAAATTTAATTATTTTTTTATTTTGGACTATATTTTGTAAGCCTCCAATGTCCCCTTAAGTAGGTAAGAGTAAATCTAACAAATATTAATATACTATTATTAACATGGTATATAATTATAATTAAATAGTATTTCTTGTTTTTCAATCAAATATTTCTATAGTTTTAAGAAAATTAAGCTAATTATAGGTAAAATAATGATTTATTATTTAAATTAATGCTATTAATATAAATATGCTATCTTTCTTTGAATATTCAATTGAAAAATAAAAACAGCCATTTTCAGTTGGAATTTAAGCACCTTATCAGCCTAGTATTAAAAGGCCAAAACAGTGGAAGACATCAGTATGCTAAAAGTAAAGCAGCAATACATTAAAAAAGCAAACTAACTAGGGATACATGGAACCAATTCAGTAAAGCCAGTCTAAAAAGAAATGTATAATGAAAAGCATTAAGGGGGTATAATTAGTTCCAAATCTTTTGCTATATTTATGTATGATGCCAAGAAATTTATGAAAATTCCTAAAAGAGCCAAGAGTAGCCATTTTGCTACTCACAAAGGTTTTACCGACCTCGGAAGAATGGATGGCTGAAGGTGAGGATTGAACTTAAGGAACTGAGCTGAATTAGCCTGCAATACTGCGCCAACATCCATATTATTGTATTTTTGTTGTTTATTTTATTGTTTCACTATTTTTCTGTTATGTTTACACTTCTTTTCATTTCTTTGTTTTTACTGTTGTTAAGTCAAGTAGAGTAGCCTCACAATTAACTAGCTGGCAAACAAATTTAACAAACAAACAAACAATTTCCTTCCAGGGATGCTCCCTTCATGGATAATTAGATATACTCTTTGTTGTGGGGAAGGGGCTTGTGATACTCTGTTAAAATTGAAAACTATGCTGGTAGTAGTGTAGTCTACAAGACGAGTCAACCATGCTGGAGAGGTTTTAGCAAAAGAGTAAGCATATTCACCAACCCATTTAATATAGTAAGAAAACAGAAAAAGAATCCTCTACCAGATTGGTCATCGCTCAGGTTAACAAGGACCCTGTCAGATGTTAAGAGTTCCTGAGCTTCTGTCAACAAGTGATTCTGAACTATTAAACTTCTTCTCGTATCCACATATACAATGGCTCCCCACAGAACTGGGAACAGCTGGAACAGCAAGGAACCCATGCCAGTCTCTGAAAGCAGCTTCTTTTGCTTCACCAGCCCTGAAAAGACCTTGCTATGGCAGCAAAAGATAGCCCCACCATTAAAGCACACGGGAGGAAAAGATATGGCCTTTTGCCTGCCTAACACAAACAGGAAGATAAGACTTCTCTACAGATGTGGCCACTGCTGCCTCTAATCACCATTTTGCACAGCAAGGAGGAAAGCAGGAAAGAACTGACAAAGGGAAAGAAAGACTGTAGCAGCAATTTCCTCACTAAGAAAAAAATAATGTAAAATGCAAAATAATGAGATATCTAGTACCCCTTTGATCCCCAAGATAAAGGTAAGACCATTTAAAACATAAAAATGAGAGTTGGCTGACAATATACCTATTTCTATGGAGCCCATAGAGGAGAAAGATGGAAAGAGCAGGGATCTAATAATGGAGTGCTATTAATTGGAAACCAGTGTTGGCTCTATCGAGCCAACCTTCCTTAACATTGCAATGGCAAACCATCATTGTGAATTTGGATATTGTTCAGAAAATTCTGTGATTTAGTCTGAAATATCTTTTTATTTATTCTATCTCAAATATTATATATTCTAGAAATTCAATGGATTGTTTTCAGGCTTTGTTTCTTAATATGTGTTTTTAATTTAAATCTATACTTTTCCATTTCTAGAGAACACCTCAAGTATATGGAACCACTTATTTTTTTGACACTGCTTTGCTTCTCAGCATTTTGATAGCTGCTAAATCGAATTCTCATTTAGTGGAATCTTCAATGAAATCTTCCAATGTCTCCTCCCTGTTAAAACAAAGCATTTTTTCCTCCCTGGTGCTATTCTATGTTTATTTTAATTTGAATTTCTGTGGCTACTGAGCATATTTCATTTTCACAGAACTATTTGCAATTTTTTTCTGGCATTTCACTACAATGGTTGTATTCTCATTTTCCTGGAATATAATTTTGAAAAATAAATACTGTACTTCCCCAAGTATATATTCTTCTATATATAGCAAAAGAATATAAAAAAATAAAAATCCACCTGAACTGTCTTTTGGAAAATACAACAGAAATAGTAGTATTCTGTGAGTGAAACAGAGGGTAGAAAAAATAAATTATAACTGTTCAATGCTGCATGGGTCACATATGTCAGAGTGGAGTATAATTTAAGTTAATAGGAGTTATATTGGATTAGATCAGAGGTGACAAACTCGATTTCATTGAGGGCCGCATCAGGGTTGTTTTTGACCTTGGGGGGGCTGGGATGGGCATGACCAACTTGACATCACTCAGGGGCGCCTGTGGTGGTCAGACTTCTCTTCCAGCAAAAATGGGCTCCCAATCTCTGTTTTTAGCTGGGACAGCCTCCTGCAATCTTTTCCCAGTGAAAACGGAGCTAAGGAGCATTGCATGAGGCTATCCCAGGCAAAAACAGACTGGGAGCCCATTTTTTCTGGATGAGGCACCACGGGCCGGTCCTTTCCATGGTGGCCCTATGGGCCAGATCTAAGCACTCCATGGGCTGGATGCGGGCCTTGAGTTTGACACCCCTGGATCAGATTATCCAGAAATCAAATAGGAAAAGTTCTGCAATTCAAAGGAAATATATTTAGCCATACTTTCCAGGATAGGGAGTAAAAGGATTTAGTGTACCAACAAAAACAAGGTTTAGGTGAAACAAGTCTACAGCATCAGAAACAACAACCTCTCAAATGTATACTGATCATTCACAAGGCAGTAAAAACATTAGTTCTATAATCAGAATAATTACTGAAAAGACAAGGCACATTTGAAAGAAGCAGTCAGAGAGGAGTTATTAGATCCTATTATCAACCAAACTATGCATCCTACTTCACAAAGACCTGGGACTCACTGAACAGGCCACATATTTATCACAACTGGCCAATAAAACTAATTTAAAAACAATTTAGCTTTTATTTTACTGTTTTAAATTTGTAAATCTGAAGTAGGGAGACAATGTGGTATATTGAGAAGTTAGACTAGGGTAGATGGCATCCAAGTACAAGTACTCTTAATTACAGAAGCTCACTGAATGAGGTCTCACAATCTAAGTCAACTAAAAATGGTTGTTGGGAACGGGGCTTAAATATTAAATATATATATACCATGTTGAAGAAAGGGAAAATATAACTTACTTTCAAGAGTAAGAAAATGGATTAGAAATGTAAATAAGAAAGTAAGAAAAAAATGGAAACTTTTTCTGTGAAAAAACAAACATAATTATAATTATTTTAAATAAGTAGAACTTAGCAGGCAAAGGTAAATGAACACCTCTTCATTTTTATTTAATGAATAAACTTGTGGTTAGATCAGACATGGGCAAACTACGGCCTGCGGGCCACATCCGGCCCATTGGGCTTTTTAATCTGGCCCGCTAAACTAGTTACTAGCAGGAACCAGCCCAACGAAAAGCTAAGCATTATGTGCTTTTAAGTAAATTATTAACTCAGATTGTAAAATACTCGTTGATCACATTAGCAGTAGCTTACTGAACACAGTCCACAAAGCAGATTTATCCAGAATATTCCACTGGTTGGAACCGCCCCACCTTCCTCAACCACCTTATTCCATTTACGTGGCAGTGTATTCTGGCCCGGCCCCTCTGTCAAATTTTAGAAACCATTGTGGCCCGCAAGTCAAAAAGTTTGCCCACCCCTGGGTTAGATGGAAACAGGGTAATTGGGCAAAAAAGGAGTTTCAGTTAATGGTGGCAATTAGCTAAACCTTACAGCAGGCCCAAAGAATCTGACATTGTTAATCAATCAACATTGCCCTGACATTCTGACTTCAAGTGCTATATGTTAGGTTTCCTTACTTTGCACAATAACAATCTCCCCTGCCATTCAGGTGGCCCAATGTAATTGATTCAAAACTGACCAATTTGCAATTGCATACAATAGTTGTCTCAGAAGTAAATGCATTAATTCTGGGAGCTGCTGCTTTAAGATTTGACCTGCCCTGCAGTCATTTTCTTTCAGCCCTAGGAAACAAGCAATGATATACCATTTTCCAAATCTTACCAAGAAAACTACAGAAATACACACATGCACGCACAACTCTAACCAAGAAGCTCTAACCCAGAAGCTTTCTAAGTTGTTCCCAGTTTCCCTTTGCAGCTGCAATTGGTTCCCAGCTACAATTGGTCATAATAAAATTGTTGCTTTCATTTAGCATTCTGAAGTGTTTTTAGTAGGTCTGCTTTTAGGCTAGAGTTTTTATTATTTTGCTGTGATTTATGTTGTAATTACTGTATCGTTTTATTATTTCCTCGCTGGACTTCTTAAAACGGCATTCAAATATCTTCCATAATTATTCTTAAGAGGAGCAGGAAGCTCGGATATCGAACAAGGAAGTGTCAGAGCTCAAAGGTCCTTAAGTAATATAAAGCAACAACAATATATACATATGTATATATACATATAAAGGAAGTACGGGATCTTTTTGAAAGTGGTGTCACCAAGACGGACCTATTTTATCGGGAAATGACGGCGACCCGAAGGTTGTTACTGATGCGGGGGGAGCGGGGGGAAGAGAGAGAGAGAGAGAGAGACTGTCAAGGTGCAAGCGCCCTGCTTTACACATCTGACAAGCACACTGCTCGACTTCAACTGCAGGCAATGCGAGCCAGGTAGGTTATATAAAGCGGTCTTCAAGCAAGAGCTGCAGGAAACGGCTCTGCCCTGCGGCGTTGTTTACAAGGGGAGGCGAGTTGAGAAGCGCGCGCACGCAATACATACACTGAGAGGTTCTCATACGCTGCAGCCACCGACCAGCGCGCGGCGGGCGATACTAGTTACACCATTTCCTCCTTTGCCTTTCTCGCCCCCTCCCCCTCACACCTCCCCGCCAATTTGGAGGACGCGCCATGGAACCGAGGCGGGGGAGCGAGCCCCGGCCTGCTTCAAACCCGACGCACCGTACAGCCCGGCCAAGACTTGTGCACGGCTTTCCGGAGCTTTCCCCTCTCCCCGCGCTTGTCGAAGGCGGAGCTTCGAACAGGAAGAAGCCGCCGACTGCGTGGCGTAGATAATAAGGAAGAGCTGGGTAGTGAGGGCGGGAGGGACGGAGGAAGGCGGTTTGTCCCAAAGGTGGTTTTTCAGGAGGCAACTGGACGTTCTTGTTTTCTTTTTCTTTTGAAGATGTTTCGCTTCTCATCCTAGAAGCTTCTTCAGCTCTGACAGGATAGTGGGAAATGGAAATGATTTATATTCCTTGCGGACAGCTGGCCATTTGCATCCTTTTAGATTAGAGGGTCGTTGGACCACTTGGAAGTTTATCTGTGTCCTCAGGATCACCTGAGTAGTGCCCCTGGTTCCTGAAGTCTGCAAGTGACCCTGAGGACACAGATAAACCTCTAAGTGCTTCTAAAAGGATGCAAATGCTAGCTGTCTGAAGAAATATAAATCCTTCCATTCCCCACTATCCTGTCAGAGTTGAAGAAGCTTCTTGGATGAGAAGGGAAACATCTTCAAAAGAAAAAAAACAAGAAAGTCCAGTTGCCTCCTGAAAAACCACCTTTGAGACAACCATGACCTCGATGATTGCAAATGTCTTAAGAAAGGGTAGGTTGCTGTAGGGTCATTAGCAGGATGCATGGCTACCCTTACCTTTGAGGGCAAAGGGCAGTAACAGAGATTTGGCCAAGTTACCAAGTGAATATAGTGAAAGCACGAATGCATGCCGAACAGAGGTCATCGAAAGTACCAGTGAGTACCAATAGAGAATGTGGAGCATGTTTTACCAAAAATAAAGCAAAAGGTGTGAAACAGATAATAAATAAAAAATAAAGAGAAGGGGAAAAGCTTAAGACTTATATACTGCTTCACAGTGCTTTAAAGCCCTCTAAGGGATTTACAGAGTCAGTATATTGCCCCCAACAATCTGGGTCCTCTATTTTTTTTTTTATTTATTTATTTTTGCTTTTCCACATTTGACAATACAGGTAGACCTCAACAACAGTTCATTTAATGACTGTTCCAAGTTACAGCGACACTGAAAAAAGTGACTTATGACAGTTTTTCACTCTCACAATATTTGCAGCAGCCCCATGATCATGTGATCAAAATGCAGATGCTTGGCAACTAGGTCAAACACACCGCCAGCTGGCCGGATACATGTCGTGCAGGTCATGGCCATCCCAGCTCCGCAAGGGCAAAAATAATCCCAATACATCACAATAGGGCCCGCGATGCGATCAGATTTGATACCCCCTGAACTAGTTCTTAATTATGACCGTTGCAGTGTTTCAATGTCATATGATCACCTTTTGTGACCTTTTGAGAAGCAAAGTCAATGACAAAGCCAGATTCTCTTTAACAACTGCACAAGAAAAGTTGTAAAATGGGGCAAAGCTCACTTAACAAATATCTCACTTAACAACAGAAACCTTAGGCTTCGTTATGGTCACAAATCAAGGACTACCTATATTTCATTTTGGACATTATTTCAGAGCAGGGATATGGAAATGAGAAATAGTAAACCAAGGAAATTAAAGAGCTCAGAACAAGAAAATGAAACAGGCCGAAACTAACTAAGACCAGCACTACTTTACAGTTTCTATTCAACCATGTCCATAGAAAAACAAAGTCCACAATTGCCTTTTCAAAAAGCACCTTTGGGGCAACCTGGATGACTGAGAATCTCCATAGACATGTCCATATATCTTAGGGTGACCAACCGTTCTCTTTTGGCCGGACATGTCCTCTTTTTACGTCCTGTCCGGGGCGTCCGGCCGGGTTTTATAAATTTTCTAAATTTA
>JAEANM010000033.1:0-58709 GCA_017656035.1 Myanophis thanlyinensis | reverse complement strand
TAGTTTTTCTGTGTTTTTATTTTGCATTTTTTAAAACAGGCTAATGCCCACAACGGTTGTGGAGCAGTTGGCTTAAATTCAATCTTTAAAAAAAAGCTAAAATCTTTTTCTATCCAAAATGGTTCTGCATGCTTTATTTTATAGCAAGGTGTTTGCAAGCTTCTCTAGGAAATCTTTGATTTCTTCCACTGCATCCACTGACAAGTCAAAATCCACCCTTCAGTTTTCTTCATTTTTTTTTTAAATTCCAGAGCACATTGCCCAGCTAGCTGCCAATTTAAGGAAACCCTTGGCTCCTGGACTCATGGGGAAGCCTGGGCCTGCTGGCCCTCCGGGGCCTGCTGGATCCATGGGAAGCATTGGACATCCTGGGGCTCGTGGCCCACCTGGATACAGGGGGCCCCCAGGGCATTTGGGAGCTCCTGGTCCCAGAGGTGAGTAAAGCCCCAAAGAGATTACAGGTAGTCCTCAACTTACAACCATTTATTTAGTGACTGAAGTTACAATGGGACCAAAAAAAGGGACTTGACCATTTTTCACACTTTATGACCGTTGCAGCCTTCCCGTGGTCACCTGATCAAAATGGTATGATGTATTCATGACCATTGCAATGTCCTCTGTGTGTGTGTGTGTGTCACGTGATCCCCTTTCATGACCTCCTACAAGCAAAGTCCGCGGGGAAGCCACATTCACATAACAAGACCAGACCACGTTACTAACTTAACAACTGCAGTGATTCATTTAACAACTCTTGGCCAGAAAGGTTGTAAAATGGGGCGAAACGCCAGCCACAGGAATATCAGGATGGGCTTATGGTCACAAGTTGAAGAGTGCCTGCAGTGCGTTAAAAGCTATGAAAGATTGGACTTGATGTTTCTTTTCCCAAGTCGGTTTGCGAAGAGCGTCCTTTTCTTCTGATGCATCGATTTTATGTCAATTTTATAGGGGACCCAGGTGAGAAGGGAGACAAAGGGGGCGTCGGCAAAGGCATCGATGGGCCTGTTGGAGATCACGGACCCCAAGGTAAGTGGAAAAGAATATTCTGCGGGTGGATGTCTATTGAGATTCTCAATCATCCAGGTCACGGTTGTCCCTAAAGCTACTTTTTAAAAGGCAACTGGAGTTCCTTTATTTATTTTTTCCTTGAAAATGTTTCACTTCTCATCCAAGAAACTTCTTCAGTTCTAACTAGAAGGATTTATCGTCTTTGCAGTCCTTGTTAGCATGCTGAAGGTTGGTCATTAGCTAAGAGTCATTGAAACCACTTTGGGCATTTATGCGTACCTTCAGGGTCACCTCAATCACAGTGCAAATGGGTGTGGAATGGTGAAAATCACCTTTGGGACATTCTGCTGGTGAATGTTCCTAGTTTCCTAACCACCAAGGCTGGATGTCCATGGCTTTCTCTGGAGGCTTTTATCTTTTTGTTATGAATTAAGAAGGGCTTTCAATATGTTTTCTCTGGGTATTTTAGAGTTTTAACTTTTTTCTTGAACACTTTCTGTTACTGTACATATAACTATCTGAAAAATCGAACCATTAATAGGTGCTGGCAGTTTAAATGAACCAAAAGCTGAGCCGTAATTCAAAATTCTGTGTTTTCTAATGAATACTTGACGATTTTAAAATGCAGAGAGGTTGGTGTCTAGTGAAGACTGCATGAAAGTAAAACATAGAAATGATTCATAACATGTCTCGTGCAAATTAGGTGCACCGGGGTAAAATCGGTGTATTTGTTTGGAGAAAGGCAAAACATAATAAATTTTGTTGCGACTTGTATGAAAAAAAAAAATAGCCAATCCAAGGAACAAAATGGCAATTTGCAAAGGTCTGAGAGAAGCTGAAAGTGCCAGCTTTCTCCACGTCAACCAATCTAGTTCGGGGATCTCCAAACTTAGCAACTTTGAGACTCACGGACTTCAGCTCCCAGAATTCCCTACGACTTGTGAACTTCAACTCCCAGAATTCCCCAGCCAACCAGTCCACAAGTTTTAAAGTTTCCAAGGTTGGAAACCCCTGGTCTAGATCAAGCAGTTGGCAATCTAGATCAATATCTAGATAGGGAGGAAGAAAAATGGCCCCGAGAACACACTTAGCTTTAAAACCAAACCAAATCGAAAATTGTGATTGCTTTTATAGCGGATGCCTTTGGCTTTGAAAGTTATGCTGAATTAACATGCTGAACCTTTTGTTTTTTCCCTCCCAAGGACCCCCGGGTGTTCCTGGAATTAGGAAAGATGGTCGAAATGGTGCGCCCGGCGAGCCTGGGCTACCAGGGGACCCTGGAAGACCAGGTTCAGCTGGAGCACAAGGAACTCCAGGACTCTGTGACACGTCTGCCTGTATGGGAGCTGCTGCTGGAGGGAAATTCATGAAAGCGTAAAACCAGTTGAATGAATGAAGTGAGGAAAAGAAACGCAACGTTCAATGGAATTGAACCAAAAGAGAAATTGACCAAAAGAGAATATTTGTAGCTCAGGGTTGAACTGTAGGGTCCTTGGTGCTCTCTGAGCTTGATGGTTTTCTTGCAGATGTTTAGTTACCCAACTAGGCAACATCATTGGGGCATTGATGATGTCACCTAGTTGGGTAATGAAATGTCCACAAGAAAACCACCATCAGAGAGTACCAAGGACCTCACAATGGAATTGTTGATACACAGTGAATGAAACATTGTCCTGATTGAAAGAAAGTTAATAAAATGGATGCTATGTTTCAGTTCCACTGGGGGGTGGCGGGGGGGGGGGAGAGATCAACTTACACAGAATGGACCCTGTAGTTAATTTCTATCTCATGCCACGTATAAACAGAATAGGTTCTTTGAAGAGCTAATATTGTTATTCCTGAACTATTTCCCACTTAAGAGTTTCCCTCTTCCTAAGATTATACCAGTTTTTGCAATGACTTCATTTGGCACTGTTTGATGTTTATTAATCCCATATTGTTACTGGTAAACAGATGGAAATGTTGTATTATTTGCCAGCTCCCTATTTTGACTAGGGTTCACAAATGTAAAACAGGTGAATTGAATCAAACTGGATGATTAAAATTTATCATTTATAAAATATGCATAATTCAAAGATTCCCTTAAAATTCATTCCCCAACATTTTGAGCTTAATCTATTGGATCAAAAGCCATGTTGGACATCCATCTGAGTTTTTGTGGGTGTGAATTAATCACAACTGCACTGGAAACAGATTCTACAAATGTGCTATCATGATGTTCTTAGAGCCCACTCTAGGATGTGAATTCTTAGTAAATGCCCATTTCTAATGCATGGTTTATGAGGAAAAATGTGCACACATCTGTTTCTTAAGAGATGAATTTAAACATTTCTCCAGTCTTATCAAAGCTATTCAGTAATGACACATTAGACACCCTTTTCACATTAAGTATTGATAAAAACCCGAAGTACAGAAAACAAACACTATCGAAAATAAGTGTATACATTATTGTAAAAATAAATTTTAAAACTGTAATATTGTGCCTGCCTATTTTATAATAGGCTAATTCTGCTTTGTTTTTTTTTTCTTTTGGTGATTGAAAATAAAAGGGCCACACAAGTGTGAATATCCGTGATTTAAACAATATTTATTTTGTGATAAGTTCTGTATAAGAATACCTATTAGCTTTACCTTTCTGATAAAGCCACTGTCAATTAAATATGCTAAATACATCAGCTTTCCTAACAAATATAGCTTGTAGTTGTCTTTTAAAAAAATGAAAGGAAAAAAAATATGTGCACTTAAAATTCATGTATTTTTACAAAATACTACTTTTGCACTAAAGGATGGGAATTGTCACATAAAACACCAGAGAAGTTGATGAGATTTTCATCAGAACTTACAGCTGCATTTCTTCTATCCATTTAAATGGATGTTTGTGCAAAATATAATCTTTTTCTCTATCCTGAATGAGAAGTTCTTAGAGAAAGTGCAAAACATATTTAAAATAGTAGTGTATTTGTAACACATGGTGAACAGCTTTTTCTATAGATTTTAGTTTTACAGGGTACGAACTTTGAAAAAAGAAAGATCTGAGCTACTATATACAATTACCATTTTTATATAGTTTATAAATTACTTACATTTCTTCTTCCAATAGCGAAACTGGTTTCTCGTGGCACATCTATTAATTTATATAAATATGAGTGTGCTCAAGAGGGAAAAGAACAGGTTGCTACACAGGTAGCATTTTAATTATTATATATATTTGATAAAACAAAATCATAAATAGAAATGGGATGGAGAGTAGTTTTTTCTAGTCTTGAATAACATTTTTGTTCTGCCTCAAATGAAAAGTTCTGTTAAATTAACATTGTTGGTTTTGTTCTTTTGTCCTTGTTTGAATACACTTGGCATTTTTCAGTTTTTATATATGTATATTGTCATATATATACATTACAATATATATATATATTGTCAACCATATTATAAGAAAAGTCCAGTGGGTGAATTTAGGTTTTAGACATTCTGGATCACTTTTCACCAGCTCTTGAATATGAGGATTGTATTATTTCATGTCAGCAGATGTACTATTCTGTGTGATCTCCTGGGCTGCACAGGTTGCTATGGGATCCGATCTTGTTAATTTTAGCCTTCTGCCTGTTTTACCACAGAATACAGTTTCAAATTCCTAAAATCCCCAAAAAAACACAATTCCAAGATGAATGAATAACATTTACGACAACTCTATGCACAAAGACATCCCTAAAGACAATAAATACAGTGACATCTAAAGTTAGGCAGCTTATCTCAAAAGCTGTTTGCAGGGGGTGTTTTTCTTTAAAGTTCAGTTCATACAAATTACTTGGTCGATACAAATTATTTTAACAACAGTGATAACCAGCTACTTTACTCAGATCTGACAGAACTGCCGAATGTAAGGAGCAGCTGAAAAACATGAAGCTTATCAGTGATTTGCCACTGCCTCCTCTTGAGGGCTGAGAGAGTGACTGGCCCAAGACCACTCAGCTGGTTTTGGCCTAAGGTGAGACTAGAACTCACAGTCCTCCCCCTTCTAGCCTGATGCCTTCACCACTACATCAAACAGGCTCTGGATTAAAATTATGCCTGTTCTTTTGGCAATACGGACACTAAACCAGGAACCACAAGAACACTCAGGACTATAACAGGAACCACGATTGTATCTAACTCCCACCTTCCCAACTATCCCTAACTTATTTCCTACCCCACCCTCCCATTTTGCCTTAACTTACTCACGGTCGCGGGCGGTCGTGTAAGCATTTCACTGCATATCGTACCATGTATGACGGTGTATGTGACCAATAAATTTGAATTTGAAATGTTGCCCTATTGAATGTAATTCAAAAACTAATGAACTCACAGCTAAAGGAAATGTATGCTCCCTAGGATCTTATCTGCCTGGTTCATCTTAGGAACATCTTAGCACTTTAAGTTCAAGACTTGAGATGAGCATTGATTGGGTGCTCCATAATTATTTGATTTGTATCTTACTGTTTACTGGGTACCTGATTTGACATTTCTAGGGTGAAACCTTTGATTGACATGTCCTTCTAGTCTAGAATCTTATGTTCATATTTGATGCCTGTCTTACATTCAGTTTCACAGTGTTGTTCTATGTCTAATATAATATGATCTACGCAAAACAAATGTAGTCAAATTCAACTAAGCTCTACTTTAACTGTGAATATGTGTGTTGTGTGAGCTCAGTCACTGACATCCTTTCAGGGTGAGAATTTTGTGCAGACTCAGCCAACTGTGTATCTTGTGAGATATGTATGAGTACGTTTGCAAAAATTATGACTGAATGTGATCCTAAACAGGTTACAGCATGAACGAGAAAAGTTGACACAAAGTACAATAATACCAATTGCTTAAAACGAGAGAGCAAAAAAAGGTAACAGAACTGGTCTGCCTTCTTAATAAGAATATCCTGCTTGTGCTCCCTTGCACTGGTTTTCCATTTTAGCAGAATTCAGTCTGTTTTATCCTAACAAAATTTTCTTCTGATCTCTGGAAATACTCTTAAAACCTTGATTTTGGTTCTTGAAGCATTGAAGAAGTCAGTATGGTGAGCACAGATTGGAAAAAGAAAATATGTATTATGGTGCACGGCTTTTTAATATACTGTGTGCTTTTAAACATATGCTTATATTTCTATAGATACTTTCTTTGTTTTTCTTTGAAGATGTTTCGCTTCTCATCCTAGAAGCTTCTTCAGCTCTCCAGACTCCAACTTCTTCAACTCCAGAGCTGAAGAAGCTTCTGGGATGAGAAGTGAAACAACTTGAAAGAAAAACCAAGAAAGTTCAGTTGCCTCTTGAGAAAGCACCTTTGGGATCTCCCTAGCTACCAAAAGATTTATCCATGTTCTATATAATGAGAAAAACATTGGTAGCTATTACTCATCAGGCTAATATTAGTATCTACCTGTTTAGCTTACCTTATATAGCTTATAGGCTGAGCAATTGAAGATGTACAGAATACGAAAAGAACAAAAAAGACAATCCTACATTCAAATATCAAATATTGTTCAGGGCATATTGAGGTGTTATTATCATTTTCTTATTTCAATGCTCTATGTATTAATGTGGAGCTTATTGACCTTTTTCAGAGAATCTCCATGTCGCTCTTGAATATATTTTAGAAATGCCGTTGTCCATTGTAAAGTTGTTGCTTTGTCAGTGTCTGAAGTGCAGAATGGAACCAGAAGATTCAGTTCATCACAGCAAATCCTGATTCTGCGCCTAGAAATACATATAATCACAGTCAATTCTTGAATCCGAAAAGGCTTTATTTACACAAGTAGTCCTCAATTTACAACCATTTGTTTAGCGGCCATTCAAAACCATAATGCCACTGAAAAAAAAAAAGTGACTTGCGGCCAGTCCTCGCACTTATGACCATTGCAGCATCCCCACGCTCATCTGATCAAAATTCGTGCACTTGATAACTGGCACACAATTATGACGGTTGCAGCATCCTACGATTGTGTGAACACCGTGTCCAACCTGCTTCTGACAAGCAAAGTCAATAGAATGAACCGTGTTATTCACTTAACAACTGCAATGACTCACTTAACAATCGTGGGGGAAAAAGTCATAAAAACAGGCATGACTCACTTAATATCCACCTTGTTTACCAATGGAAGTTCTGGTCCCAATTCTGGTCGTTAAGTCGAAGACTACCTGAATGTATAAACTCCACATTAAATAACTAGTCAAATGTGTTTGCAAGGTTATTTACACAATATGAAGCATTTTTTTTAACAAAAGGACTGAAATATCCTCCTTTTAATTAAACTTGCCCCCTTGCCCCTGACACCCAAGCAATGCACACTTTGATCTCAATCTTTTCTCATACGGCTTCATCAGCTCTTCTTGATACCTGGGAAATCTTATTTTGCTGTTATGCAAAACATTAAACATGCTGACAGAACAGTGCAAAAGATTCTTCTTGAATAGAAGACTTGTCAGAGTTTGCAGCAGCAATCACATTCAGAAGCACACACAAGTAAATGAATTCAGCAGGATCTAATATCTTCTCTTTATATATAACACATGACATAAGTATACAATACCAAAAGCCCTTTCAACATGGTAGAGAGAAGAAATAGCAAGCAAAACACAAGCAGAGGAGAGGAGTTAACAGTTTCAGTTCAGAGCTTGCTCAGGCAAAGGAACTTCTGTATATACAAAAGCAATTAAGCCAAGCCATCTCCAGGCTCCTTGCTTTCTCCTTGTTGCTCACAGCAAATACTGTTTCTGTTTCCAAACAGCTCCCATTGGCTGACCTCGTTTCCATGTGTCTCCCAAGTCATGAACTCTCACACACTGACAAGAATGCGATTAGGGAAAACATCTGCTAGGAAAATAGATCACTAGCAAGTCTTCAAGGGATCGGCAAGTGAAAAGTAATACTTTAATTATGTAATTCTTAAAACCACCCTAGGTTTGGTCAGGTTTTGCTCTCTGAGTAAAAGAATAATAATACTGGGTTCCCTCCTCAGCCACTCTGCTAGTCTCCCTAATTCTTTTCATTATGGGAAATTCTACAAAGGGAACCCAGGAGCAACAAGGAATTAATGACACCCCAGAATACCCAATTCACCCCACGATAACCATCAATACTTGTGATATTTGGGAAATTCCCATGCTGGTTTAGAATTGCTGCCTGTAGTTTGCAGTAAACTGATTTTGCTTAGTTTTGCTTTGAGATTTCATTGAATCAACAGGTTAAGACCTAGGTCTCCGAAAAAGGCTGGGAAAGATTGGCAGGAAAAAGAAAAGGGTGATCACCATTAAGTTAGACTGAGTTATAGTAGGAATGTGTGAGCCACTGATGACCTCAAAGGCTAGGGGGAGAAGGAACAGGAGGAGGACGACAGTGCTAACAAACATTGATTAAACTGTCATATATTAGTGGCTCTAAAGGCTTAACAAAACATTAGTTTTGTTCTGCCCTTGTGTAAAGGTGCTGCTGAAAAAATAAAAAAGGAAACATTGCAGTACTATTATCAGTGTATTCATGAACTAAATAGGGCTTAGCAACAAGGTCAGCCAATGAGGACTGGGACAGTCGAGCCTGGACGTGACTCAGCTCTGCAGCTCTGAGTCTGTGCTCAGCTCTAAAACAAAAACTGAAACAAGTCTGAGCATGCTGCTGAGCTCTGAACTGAAGCTGTAACTTAACTCCTCCTCTCTGCCTGCGTTTTGCTTGTGTTTGCTACCACATTGGGAAAAACCTGTTTTGGGGTATTGTATCTTTACTGAACGTTATATTATATGTAAAGAGAAGTTATTGGATCCTGCTGAGTTCAGTTACTAGCGTCTGCTTCTGAAAACGATTGCTGCTGCAAACTCTGACAAATACTATAATTCATATTGTACCATCATATTGTCTGTGTCGTACAGCTGATTCATTTTGAATGTGGAAAGAGAAATATATATTTTTTTCAAAAAATGCAATGCAAAGTAGACACAAGAAGAAAAAAAAGATAGCGTCTGAAAATCAGTACATGATATTATGACTTGTTAGGGTCCTTGGCAGCATGACTTTGTAGAACGATCAAACCCTGCATTTAAATTATAAAGTGCATTATTTTGAACATGCATACAATACTTTTAATTTGTGCGTGGTGTGTGTGTGTGTGTGTGTTTGCAATTCTTTTTCATTCAAAAGGCTTGCAAAAAGGAATTTGAAATAATACTTCCGCAGAGAACGGCTAAAACTTGAGAAGCCGCCAACAGCAATTACCTTCTGTCTCTTTCCATCCGGTTGTGCCTCTCCCGACGTTGGGAGACGCTGCCTTGGCTTCCGTTTTGAGTACTTGGGGCTGGCTGCGCTGACTGCCATGAACTCTGCGCTGGAGCAGCAGTTTGGTTCTCACACACATTCTGAATGTCCCCGAGAGGCCTGCGCTGTATGTTGGTATCCAGAGGGTGGATACGACTACGACTTCTTCTGTTGATTGACTGCTTACATAAAGTCTCGCCTTTGCACAAAAGAAAAAGGGGAAAGGGAGTCTTATTTTGCCATTGTTTGGGTATTTCCAAGGGATTTGTGATTTGTTTCTAAGTCTGGAGGTGTATTCTGTATCTGAAGGTATTCTGTGCTTCTGTGCTTTGTGGGATTGTACCGACGGAGGCTCACTCAATTTCGCTGCACGTAGGTTGTGCGTCGACCATAAAGGATGGAATTTGAATTTGTGTATCAAAATGACGGTTGAAAAATTAATTTCCCTCTACAACCCCTCTGGTTTACAGGCAGTCCTCAATTTAAAACCAGTACGGTAGTCCTCGACTTACAACAGTTCATTTAGCGACTGTTCAAAGCTACAGCAGCATTGAGAAATATGACT
This sequence comes from Myanophis thanlyinensis, assembly GCA_017656035.1. Lineage (NCBI taxonomy): Eukaryota > Metazoa > Chordata > Lepidosauria > Squamata > Homalopsidae > Myanophis > Myanophis thanlyinensis. The sequence continues at coordinate 48,865 of JAEANM010000033.1, read as the reverse complement.
GATGACTTGTTTTTCACAGTTACAACCTTTGCAGCATCCATCATGATCATGTGATCGAAATTCAGATGCTTTGGATCATACTTATGACCGTTGCTGAGTCCCAGGGTCATTGTGAGCTCCTTTTTGCGACCTGATGAGCAAAGTCGATGGGGAAGCAGGGTTAACAATGGTTGACTTATCAGTTGCAAGGACTCACTTAACAACCGGGGCAAGAAAGATCGTAAAAGGGGGCAAAACTCACTTAACAAATGTCTCCCTTAACAACAGAAATGTGGGGCTCAATTGTGGTCGTAAGTCAAGGACTACCTGTTAGAACAAAGCTTTCCGGAGGTACTTATGACCTGGTTCCAAAGTTCTGAGGGTCACCCCCAACACACGGCCATGTGACTGAATGTTGGGGGCTTGGCAACCAGCCATTTTCAGCATCCTGAGGTGACATGACTTCCATTTACATTTTTGCCAAAACTCACCAAGAGTTCACTTTACGGAACTCTTAAACTGTCATAAAATTGGGTTAGTCACCTGGGTGACCTGTTTGGTGACCATCATGATTGACGACCATAGTGGGCAGCCTCCATTATGGATGTAGGTTAAGGACTGCCTGGATACATATTTTCTGGCAGAGTATATAAAAGTAGGCCCGTCCACTAATATCTCATTTTTTGCTGATTAAATATATATGTAAATTTAAATGCATTTTAGCACGGGTGTCCACAGAGAGGGAGCGGGTGTCAAATGATAAAGAGGAGAAACACAATTATGTAATGGAAACAAGCTGATTTGCATGTGTTGCAAAACACATTAAAAATAGTAGGGTTTTGATCACCCAGCTGTGGCCACTATCTTGATATCTTTGTTTCTTCTGGTGAAACATCTGCATCTTATAATCGTTAATATAGCAGCATATTAGCAGGGTGTTAAAAGAAATATCAACTTAAGATATAGTAATTATGCCACCATTTTCAATTTAATAAAACCATTAAAGTTGCTTTTAAGAGAAATGCATCTCTAATATTCCCATTGAAATGCCTTACTGCAGGACAAAAATCAGTGTGAAAACCAAAGGTGACACTTTATCCTTTAATTTATAGCTCCTCTGCTAATTTGGAAATTATTGCACCTTCTTAAATGTATCCCTGCTGCCTGGCAAATTATAACCATAATTAATCATACAATCGTTAAACCTTATGGCTCCAGTTGCTTCTGACTTCAACAGCAGTAGATACACCTATTTATTGTACATATGGAAGAAAGTGCTGTGGAGGCTGGAGAATTTTCTTCTTGGAAAAAGAAAAGTTTTTAGGTTGCTCAATTCTGAGTATTTTCTGTTGCTTTTTCTAGTACTATACAAACAAAACAGTAAAAAAGAAACATTGTATTCATTAAAATCCATTAAGACTACAACATTCCCAGGGTCATCCATACCTCCTTCGTATCTTCCAAAGATATTACAAAATAATAATTTGTGGCACAATTTACACAAAACGTACTGTTAAATAATATTTTTCTTTAACTCGAGATCCTTAAGAAGCTAACAGAAGCATGAGAAATTACCTCCCAATTTAATCCAAACATGCTCAGGTACAGCTTTATTTCTGGCACCAACTGTTTGTTTGCTAGTTTCAATTTCTTGCTGGTAACATACAGAAAAAGCTCGAGGCAATGCAAGGTCTTGATGTTTGACTGTTTCTACAACACTGGCTCCAGAACTCTATAAGGAAGAAGAAAAAAATCCTAAATTTATAAATATTGTAAATTTAATTCGAAAACAAGAAAATAGATTGGATAGAATACAAAGCAAAAGAGAAAGCTTTGGGGTTTGTTTTTTTTGCTCAAATCTTTCCCACTTGGTTTCGCTGTTCTTTGGACTATGGCCAAATTTGTTGCTTCCATCATGTAACATCTAACAACTGACAGAAACCTGTACGATTCAAAACTCAAGATTGTAAATCCCTGACAGATTGTCCTCAATTTACAACAGTTCGTTTAGTGACCATTGAAAGTTACAATGGTCCAGAAAAAAGTGACTTATGGCCGTTTTTCAGTTATGAACTTTGCAGCATCCCCATGATCATGGGGATTAAAATTACTCCACATTTTTAGAAGTCTTCAATGCAGCAAATATAGGTTGTCCCCAACTTACAACGGTCCACAGTGACCATTGAAAGTTACAATGGCACTGAATAAAACGACTTACGACCATTTTTCACAGTTACCTTTGTAGCATCTCCATGATCGTCTCATTAAAATCCAGATGCTTGGCAACTGATTCATTACTTACGACTGTTGGTGTATCTCAAGGTCATGTGATCTCCTTTGGTGACCTTCTGGCTCACAAAGCCAATGGGGAAGCCAGATTCACTTAAAGCTACTAATTTATCAACTGCAATGATTCACTTAACAGCTAATGGCAAGAAAGGTTGTAAAAAGGGGCAAAATTCGCTTTCAATAAATTTCTCACTGAAATTTAGGGCTCAATTGTGGTCATTAAGTCGAGGATGACCTGTACTGTCTTCCAGCAGTCTGAATAATGCAAAGCACCTACTGAAATATGACAGCAGGAACAAAATTAATGAACAAACCTGCGCTTGTGCAGCATTCGTGTTTCCAGTTGCAGGAGAAGCAGCGTTTGGTGTAAAGACCGGACATGTGAATTGCAATGCGGTGGTGGCAGTAGCAGCCGTCCTATTTTTCACTAAAGCAGTACATTTGTTCTGCTGCTGGTGGAGAGGAACACCCATCGCTTCTGAAGGATGGCGAATGAGGGTTACTAAACTATGAATGAGATCAGTAAAAAAATGGAGCTCATTTGAAATGAATCCTTATTTTTTTTTATATTAATAGTCACTTCGGAATACTACTTAAAACATACACCATCCATATATTTGGACAAGGTGTTTAACAGGTAACTTTTTTTTTAATCCAAAGAAACATGCTTGCTTTTTAAACTTTTTGAAATAGTAACAAAGTGCAGTAATCATTTATTTTTATCAACATCTGACTTCATGACACTTTAGTTTTTCAGTGCTCAAGTGGATAATATTTCCTATATAGCAATAGCACTTAAGACTTATATACTGCTTAACAGTGCTTTACAGCCGTAAGGGGTTTACAGAGTCAGCAATCTTGCCCCCCTGAATTTGGGTCCTCATTTTACCCATTTCAGAAGGATGGAATGCTGAGTCAGTCTTGAGCCTGGTGAGAATTGCCAAATTGCAGGCAGCCGGCAGTCAGTAGAAGTAACCTTTAGTATGGCATTCTAATTACTGCACCACCGTGGCTCATAGTTCCAAGCTAGTTTCTAAGTGTTCCCACTTTTTCAGATTCTCTGAAGTTTTTTCCCATTCTTGTCAGTACAGGTTATGAGAACTTCATATAAGTATTATGATGTATAGAGTCTGAATTTTAAAAAAAGTTTGATGCCTATGTCATTTATTTCATAAAGTCATTCAATGTGCAACTTGTCAGTATGAAAAGGATATTTCCCCAAAAAGTTCAATCAATTCAGTTGAACGGATAACTAGGAACAAGCTATCTTTGCAGTCACATTCTTGGAGAGACAAAAAGTAGGTTTTTAAATTTTTTATACTGTTGGTATCCTGCCCAAATTACTAGGCTCTGAGTGGTGAATCATAAGTAAAGCCAGAAAAAAAAATTCTGAGATATGATAGCAATAATAGTTAATAATAGGACTGCACTTGAAATGCACTAACGTGGGTTTATCTCAAACAAAATGCATGCTTGGTGTTTTACAATGAATAAAAGGAGTAACTTTTATAAGAACCATAAATAAAGCCAATTTAGAATCGGAACAAAGTCTGTCCAATATTCTTACGAGGAAAATTTGGTAGTGAAATTATTCATTTGCAATTTACAGTATGTCTACTTATTTGTAGGACTATTGATTTCAGCATATATGGATTAGAAGCCAATGATCTTGTGACAAATTTTGAGTATCAATCTAAACTTTCAGTATAAAATCTTTAGAAAGCATGTCTGCTTTGAAATCAAAAGTCATTGTACCTTGAGTTGATCTTGACACGTCCATGCAGTTGTCTTGATAACAACATGGAAGTCATTTGCTATTCCTTTTTCCAGCATGTAGTTTTAATTCTCAATCTAACCTGAATCTTGGGATTTACAAACTAGAACAAACTAGTCTAAATCTGCTTGGTATTTGGTCAGACAAAATTGACATAGAAATCTTTTTAGTACAGGCATAGATATCTGTAGGGAGGAGGCAAATCACAATATGCTTGTCATGACATCATCACATAAATGATGCAAATTATGTACTTGCATAATTAATGTATTTACATAATTTGCACAATGACATTACATCATGCATGCCATCATTTTGACTTCTCTGTTGTGCTAAGAGATGCCTATAAGTACAGGGAATTAGAGATCAATAAAGAACACTCAAAGCTCCTCTTAGGTGTGGTTCAATTAAAAGATTGCATTATTCTATAAACAAGAGCACACAACTATGTTAAGGGTGGGTTAAGGATTCCTATGGAAGTTTAAAACCATCCTTAATTAAATATTACTACTTTACTTTTAAAACCAAGGGAGCTGAAAATTGGAATGACTGTTCCTTGCTGTATGTGTATACCAGATGGTAAATACAATTATAATTAACTTGAATATAGTACTGATAATTTCTTTCTGGGGAAAAAAATTAATTAACATATAGTAAATGTAGGTCCAAACCGTAGCAACTTCCTGGTTATATTGATGAATCAATATTACCAGCAAATTGAATATGTTAAAAGAAAATAAAAATGAAACACACTTGTTAAGGGCTACTCCAGTTTCTTGAGTTTCTTGGCACCTGGGAATTTCAGTCTGGAGACTGTTGAATCGGTCTTCTAACCGAACACGGACTGCAGATTTGGTTCTGGATTCAGGAACTGCTGCTAAAGTTTCTGCAACTACATTCTCTTTATTTATGCTGCCCAAGGTTTCACTATGTTTTAATTTTACTAAATTCTGCCCGTTGATATCTATGGAGTTCCCATTGGGTGCTTTTTCAGCTTGGCCTGGTGGTAGGCTGGTTTCACTAAGTAACATCATCCTTAGCTCTTGAAAATCAATGTGCCCTAGACACTGATTAGGCCCCGTGAAACTGCTGTCAGAAGTCACGCCAGACTGGCAGATAATGGGATAGAGAGACTGGTTTCCAGAGCTGTTTGATGAGAAGCCACCTTGACTGCTAGTAGATGACGACAAGTAATGGGACTGATTTGCAGCATTGTTGGTTGAGAAGCAATTCAGGTTTAACCTACTTTCCACTTCGTTTTCATTTGACTGGGCCTCCATATGGGAATAGAGTATATGTTGAAGTTGTGTGTATTCTATTTCTGTCATCTCCACCAAGCTGAGGTCTGTGGTGGTGAAGCTAAGATTGTGCTCACCAAAAGAGGAATCGGTGGGGCCTTCAACAACAGGACCAGAAGAAGCTTGATCTGTAATTACAACCCGAGGTCCGGAGGCTTCAGACGCCTTGAGGGTTGTGTCTGACATGATTCTGAAGAATACCAATGCCACCACGTTTGGGGGAACCAATCAATATCCAAAACCAAGAATACCACCAGCCTCGATGCACCCCAAAACTATGCAACGGTTGCAATCAAGGGCAAGCACTATGAAAGACAGTCGATTGCTGTGCCCCCAAAAACAACTTTTTTTGGGGGGGGGGACCCTTCTATTAAGAGCCACCCACCCCTTCTCAAACATGCCCAACTCTGGAGAGCTAGCGGGAACGGCTGCACCATCCAAACCCAACTGGCGCCATCCCCACCGCTGGCACGTTCTTCGAAAATCTTTTGAAACCAAGCTGCCCCACCCCAAAAAAACCCACCCACCCCAATCCTCCCCAAACAGGAAGGTCTGGTGATAAGGAGGGCAGAGGAAGGGGTCTTATTAAAAGGGGGACAAGCAGAGAAATTGTCTAGCCTAACTATGGAGAGGTGGGGGGGGGGAAAGCACTTAAGCCCCCCCAAAAAGGATTGCACCCCCCCTTTTTAAAAAAAAAAAAACCCTATGCAGGCTATGGGACAGTAAGTAGTCTTTTGAAACTCTTGAAAGTCTTGTAAAGAGGGGAAGGAGAGGAGGGTCGTCAGTCCCTCATTCCTGGGAGTCCAACAGCCTAGCCTTCCACATCTGGAGAGAAGAAGGAGGGCAGCAGGATACGAACTCAGGGCCCTCCAATCGCCCCCTTCGAGGAGGGCCACTTCAAGGAGGGACAACCTGGCCAAGCAGCCTCGGCCGCTCACGACAGGTAAGTCCCCTCCGTCGCCATAGCAACCAACCAACGGGAGGCCGGCCGGGCAGGAAGGCCACGCCCACCCGCCACCACTGGCCAGCTCAAACGGCCCCCGGCGAGGGCTGGGGCGCGCGCCGGAGGACACGCCCCTCGCTGCCTTCCCCGCCCCCTTTCCCTCTTGGCCGCAGCCCAACGGACAAAACCGCAACAAACGCCAGGACGCCGGAAGCAGAGGGAGTGGTGGTGGGGGTGGGGGTGATGGGGAAAACGTGCGCATGCGCCCGACGCCTTTTCTGGCTAAGCCCCGCCCACGACGTGTCTCGGCTGCCTGCTGAGGGAAGCGAAAAATTGGAATGTTTCGTTTTCGCTGGCCTCTGTTTGCCTCCCGTCAGAGGACGGCGACGGTTTCTTACCTGTCCTCGTGCAGCGTGTTGGTTTTTTTTTCTCTCCTCCCCCTCGTATGAAGCTATCTCGTCCAGCAAAAGCATTTGGGGGCTTTCCTCAGTTTCTCTCTTCCCCCCCCCCAAAAAAGCCCCTCATGAAGTCTTTCTTGGAAGAAAAATGTGAAAGGCGGGAAAAGGGCCCAATTCCCACCTGTTCGTATTGCGGTTGCGGTCCTATAAAATAGAACAAACGTGACAAGGGTGGTTTTCCTCAGAATGCCCTGAGGCTCGTTTCGTTTGCTTTTGGATTGCCTCTTCTGGAAGGGTTTTTACCCTGCCGCCGCCCCAAAGTCATCCTTTTACACGTTGGCCAGCACCTTGCCCTCATTCAGATTTTCAATTTAAAGAGGAAACTTAGAACCTGTTGGTTTTTAAACTCACTGATCAACACAGTCGTGTGAATGAAGAGAGAGAGAGCTGTCTTACTGGTTCGTTTTGCAGTTCTGGAATGTAAAAGTCAATACATGATTCACGAGTGTACTTGTATGAGTCGATGAAGGCGAAATGGCTTTTTACAGAAAAGCAGTACCCTTGTGATTAATGTTGAGAAATGATAATGTTGACGAATAATTTCACACACCGTTGAGTGGAACTGCTTGCTTGCCTCTGAAGTTGTAGGTGCTCCATCACTGGAGGCTTTTAAAGAAAGAGACTGGGCAACCCTTGGTTTGAAATGGTATACAGTAAGGCCTCCTGCTTGAGCAGGGGGCTGGACTAGAAGACCTCCAATAGCCATTCCAACTCCATGATTAATTGTATCGTCTGAGGATTGGTTGGTAGATGTACCCTTTACAGTTCCCAGCATGTGAGGAGGATCAACATTCCATCCAGCAGATGGCCTGGAAACTTTCAGCCAAGACCGCATTATCTTTTAGGCCAAATATGAATTGTGGAAAAACGTTTTGCAATGTCTCCTTTGTTTAAGGGCAAAGATGTTCCCTTCCATCCATTCACTGAAGAAATAAGAGCACGTATGCCAAAATGTCATTTCAAAAAATACAGTTATTGCTTTATATGGGTTCTTTTATCCTGTTTTGCCACCCCACCTCAGGAAAGACACCTCTCTTACTTTTCAGTTTGGTTTCTAGTCTTCATGTATTTTAGACTGAAAAAGGAGGCTGTAAAACTGACCAGACCAAAATAAAATCTCAGTGAAGTATACAGACTTTAATTTCTTCACATTGCACTAATACTAGTAATTTTAAAAGGGTCTGTGATGTTATTCTTTTCCCAAGCTGGTTAACTAACTTCTGCAAAGAGGCAGAGACCAGGTTCTCAATCAAAATTTCAGACCTGTAGGTGATGCAGAATTACCTACCCCAATTTTGGGAACCTATTTTTTTTTGCTGGAAATATTAGTTGTTTAGGATGTTCTTTTAATGTCTCTTGGTGGCATGTATATCTTTTCATTGTGAAATATATGCTGAAGTTCCCCTTTTCAGCTGCTGTTATAATTATGTGAATATAATTAATTTCTTTATCTGCCTTCTCCCTCCAACTATCCAACTCTAAACTGCATAAGCAATGCAGATCTCAGTGCAAAGAAAACAATACATTATAATAACAGAAAACCAGGACGTCTACTCAGAAGAATGAAGTAAATAGTTATAGCAAATAGTTTAAGATGTTGAATTTCAATAATCTAGTGATTAAGGCCCCAAGCTAGAAACAGGACACTGAATTCTAGTCCTGCCTTAAAAGGTTGGCTGAGTGACTTAGGTTAATCACTCTCAGACCACATTGCCAGTCTCTGGTGACAAGCTAGTCAGCTAATTCTGGCTCAAAAATAAATGGAGAAGATCAGAAATATTCCTGAAGGTTTAATTTAGTTGCTGGCCAGAGGAAGGAGCAATCTATTTCTCAGATTTGCGTGTTTAACTGTATGAATCAACAACTAAGTCCTGGGTACTAGCAGTACCTTTCATATATATCCATCCTTTTCAAAAATTGAAAACTGAATCCAGGATGTTGTGAAAAGATTCACAATCCATAATCCACAATCATAGCATTTCTTAATTGAAAATAACATCAAAAATATAGTATTTTTTAAATTAGTGAAGTATCCTTTGTTTTGCAAGATCTGGCCATGTTTCCCAGATTATATTGCCATGTTACTAGATTAATGCTCTATCAGTACCTATAAAACTATTCATGCCAAGGCTTTCTGTAGATGTTTATTTGACTTACAGTAACAAAAATCTATGAAGTTCCACATTTAATGTACAATGATATATTCTGAAATATAAAATACAATTTACAGAAACTTCTGTCAAGTAAACCTAAACAACACTTGATTTATTATACTTACATGTATGGTTTTAAGTTAGAAACTTGTTGAATAAAAAATTACATCAGGTATTTGCATTCTATACCACCTCTTAATGTTTTGCAAAATATTTTGCAAACAGGCCATTTTTTAAATATCAGCATGTCCATGATGTTTAAAGACTAAGATGTACCAATATAAAGTATAACTATGTAGTGATTTATTTATGGGGTAGTACTATTTATATTGCAGGTTTCAAAATGCAGATGTTAGGAATTTACTTTTACATTTGCAAATGCTTATAAAAATATCAAAGTAACTCTGTAAATGTATAAATCCAATTCAACTGGTAATGTTTTTCTATGTACTGTTTAGAATTATATTATGAACTTGAAGAATACAGAAAAAGTAATAGAATACTGTTTTTCACAGTAAAAAGCCTTCCCTTTTAAAGTACAGAATTGTTAGTAACTGCTTTATTTCTAAAATCTTTACAGAAATATTTACTTCCAATTTTATCACAATAGGCATGAATTCATAGACAGGACATATTCCTATCAAAATTAAGAATTTCAGTGCTGATGGTGTCAATTGGATAATTACCAGCATCCTGAAATCTCTCCCATTTAAATTAGAATTTAAAAGTTCTTAATCTTGGCTCAACTAAACTGTCCTTAGTACATGAATCTTTTTGACCAATAACCATAAGAAAAGTTAAACTTCATCAACTCAGTGTTGATGAATTAATCTTGGTAACTCTGCTTCCTCCCACTTTGTTCAGTCAATTTAAGTTAAAAAAATCAATACATGTTTTTTTTAAGATAAGTTATATCGAGTACAGAGGGCATTAATTTTCATCACACCTTTCATAAAAATACAGAATTTTTTTATTGATAAGAAAGGTAATGACCTATCTAGACATATGTACTTCTGAGTTCATAAATCAGTTGAAATTACATTCAAAATGCCCTCATGTAAAATAGGAGTTTAGAAATTTAACATTACTCATTCAAGTACTCTGCAAATTACAAATAAGTAGCAGCATTGCTCTTTTGCCATCATTTGTTAAGTACACAAAAGCCATCTATAACTAGATTAACTCAGGACAAAAATATTGATATTGTTGCTGTTACGTAGGAACCCAAAACACAAAAACACTTTGTATTTGAGATGTAAAGTTATGGCTTCTAAAATCTTGCTTGAATTCTCATAAAATTACCAATTAAGTTATTGGAAAATGCAACTTTGAAACCTTTAAAAGCAATGTGCTTTTTGAAGACAGTTCCCATTTTTTGTCTGCAAATGGAAATTCAAGATACAGTAATAAGAAAAACAAAGCCACATTGTAGAACTGTTTTAAGTCCCAACCACGATCCTTCTTTGGGAGTAAGTAGGATTCCTACAGGCCTCTACTCTAAAAAGGCAAGAGCAGTGGTCCTATGCCATTAATTTCTTATCTGTACACAGGTGCTGGGACCAGTCAGGGAAGGACTGTGTCTTACGTATTCTGTAAGAAAATTTTAATGAACAAAATGTAGAAAGTTCAGGTTTTCCCCACTTCCTACCTTAATATATTGCATTTACAATTCAAAATTCGTCTTTTACTAAAGCTTTTACCAAAGTATTTTCTAACACAATATACAATATATACAAGTAGTAAGTACAGTCAATTCTTACATGTCTCCCTCTTTACTTCCAAGGGACTCCTTGCTGAAGGGTCTACTTAGCAGAAGGAGCAGCTTCTGGATGTGATGGCTTTTGGCTACCCATCTGGGGTTCTGGCTTAAAGTCTCTATCACATTCTGTACTTTTGCTCCGCTCCTTGCGGTCCCTTCCTCTATCTTTGTCGCGGTCTCTATCTCGGTCTCTCTCTCTCTCCCGGCTGCGGGCCCTGTCCCTGAATCTATCGTAGTCACGTTCTCTGCTTCTGGACCGGTTCCGTCTTCGATAAGAATCCCCTTCTCTGATCCTGGTTCTTTCCCGGTTCCTTTCCCAATCTTTGACCCGGTCTGGATCCCTTTCCCTGTCTTTATTGTAGTTTCTATCTCTGTTTTTATCCCAGTCTTTCTCTTTGTGTCTCTCCCAATCTCTTTCCCTACCCCTATTCCAATTTCTGCCACGATCCCTTTCCCAAGCCCAATTATGCTCGCGATCCCTCCGCCTATCATCATTCCCTCGGTTTGATCTGTTGTCCGATTTCTCTGGCTGCTCTAAGGCTTTTTCCTTATTGCCTCCCTCAAACCTTTCCCTCTGCCTCCCTTCAAAACCCTGGCCTCGGTAGTCATTATTCCGACCCTCTCGAAAATCAGAGGCTGGCCACTGTGCTTCTGATGAACCCTGCCCTGAAATATTAGGATGAGAAGAAGATGGTCCAGATTCATCCCATATCTCTTTCCTGTGTTGTGGAGGATGGCTTGGAAGATCCAAAAGAGGCCTGGGGGACGGTTTCATACCTTGCTGAGACTGTCCTGGAAAATTGTGTCTGTTAGGGGCAGAGTCATTTTGTTCTGAAAATGAGGCAGGTGCCTGACCCCTCGGGCCTCCGAACTGATGTGGTGCTGAGCCCCTCTGGTTTGGAAATCTGGGAGGTGGACTTCCTCTCCTCTCTTCAAATGGTGAGGGCAGAAGTCCCCTTGGTCCTGGCATGTGACCTGGTGCAGGTCCTCTTTGTCCTTCGAACTGATTTGGAGGAGGACCTCTTGCACCTCCAAAATGATTAGGTGATGGACCTCTTGGTCCTCCAAACTGAGTTGATGGGCCCCCTCTCTGATTTTTAAATTGATTGGGTGGAGGCCTCCTTTGGCCCCCATAAGGAAATGGAGGTGGCCCTCTATTTCCTACAAACGGTGGAGGCTCGGATCCTTCAAACTGGCTAGGAGGACCGCTCACCTCACGATACTGAGGATCTGAGAAGTCTCTCTGTTCCGCTTGAGGTTCTCTGTGATCTTCAAACTGGGAGGGTGCTTTTTCTCTTGGCCCACCAGGAAATGATGGAGAAGGACCCCTGTTTTCAACAAAAACAGGTGGACCATGCGGTGCAGAAAATAACGAAGGAATAGGTGCTCTTGGTGCCGGAAACCTGATTGGTGGTGGACCTCTTGGTCCATCATTATTTGGTGGAATGTTATGTCCTTCATTAAATTGTTGGGGCGGACCTCTTTGCCCATGGAAATCAGAAGCACCACACAGTACCGGAGGGGCACCTTTCTGCCCAGCTGAAGGAAAAGGAGGACCCCCTCTTACTTCCTCCGTTTGAATTGTAGAAGACTCCCTCTGTTCATAAAAATGGCCGGGCTGAGGATTGACTTCACTTTCATAATTCAACGGACCTCTTTCTGCTTCAAAGTGACCAGGAATTTTCTCCTGAGATGCAAATGTTGAAAAAGAATCTCTTACGACCCCCGGAACGTTGTTGTCCTGAGAGGCATTTGGCCAAGGTACAGTCTGTGCATTATTAGAGCCTGAGAAAACGGGCATGAAACATGGGGTGGGAGGGGTAGGCAGCAATACTTTACGAATAGGTGCACTTGTAGGTGATTCAACAGGAGGTGGTTTATTTATAATTTCTGGGTGAATTTGCGGAACGTTGTCATAACTGATAGGCACATTTTGCTCAGGGACAGCAGGACCCATTTCACTTGCCATCCATGTTTCATTATGGCATTTCTCCTCTTTGTCAAATGCAGCTTGCAGTGGACCTGAATAACTGGACAGAGGGATCTGTCCAGCAGAGGGTTCTCCCTGTATCCCATGTTGCTTTATATTAAAGTCAACACTTTCATTACACTCAGTGAGGATTCTCCTAGCTTGTCGAGGATCTCTGCTTTGTCTAGGATCGTTTCCTTGGCCGAAGAGTTGAGGCTGAATGGAGGAAGGAGGCATTTCGGGTTTTTCAGAAACGGGTTTTTCCTGTTGGAATAACTCAGTTTTTGCTATGGATGGCTTGGGAGGCGGTGACATTAAAGCATCGGATACTGAAAAATGAGCCATGGATACACCAACAGCTGCCCTTTGTTGCCTAAGAGCTTCCTCTTGTTCTTCGAGTTGCCTTTTCTGCTCTTCTATTTGTTTATTTAGCTCCTCGAGCATTTTCTGTTGCTCTACCAAGGACGGCGCAGGAGCCGCGTCAGGTACAAAGGGGGCAGAAGTGGTGATGGAGCTGTTCTTAGAGTCTACATACATTTTATTAGGTAAATCCTCCACGGTGACTTTTGCTTCTTCTAAGATGGTCTCGTCTTCTGGATCGTAGGCTTCATCTTCTTGTTCCGATGTGTCGCAGCCCTTCTCAAGCCTGCTTTCGCCAGGCTGCAATTCAAAAGCTCTCTCTGGAGCATATTCTTCTTCGGGATCGTAAGGTCTGTCATCTTCCTCCTCCTCTATAGCTTTGTCTTTTGACATCTGTCCAAACTGTTGCACAATGGGGTCCATTAAAGGAGCAACAAGTGGCCCTTCGTCAACCCCGGCTTCTGCTTCAGGCTTTGAGGCAGGAAGGGTAGCTTCAGGTTCCTTGGCAACAGGATCAAAAGATTTCTTTTTCCCGAAAAGGGTTTGCAAAATGCGATCAAGTGGGGTGGCCGATTTTGAGGCCGAGGAACCAGCAGAAGATGCAGGAGTAGTTGTCGCTCCTGACCCTGAAGCAGTAGATGGTGCTGCAGTGGCTGAGCTTCCTGCTTTCACGGATGACAATATTTTTAATACAGAAGGAGCCACGGTTGAAGATGGCTCTGAAGGTGGATTAGGAGGTGGTGGTGGTGGAGGAGAACCAGGAGGTGTCGTAGTGATCGTTGTTTCTCCGGAATACAAAGAAAATTTTGCCGTTTTCTTTTCCTGCGGTGGAAGTGTGCTGCCCTTAGAGTAACCTAATACTTCTGTTTCTTCTTGTATCTGGACTCGGGTCCTTTTCTCATCAGGCTTTTCTGACTCCAATACAGCTGCAGGACGCTTCGTTTTCTGACAAATCACTAATCCAAGAATTAAATTTGGACGGTTTGATTCAAGACCTAAGAAGGAATAGAAGAAACAAGAATTTTAGAATTTTAAGAGCCATTAAAAAGATCATGTCATGTTTTAAGGTTAGGGAGAGTTACTAACCCTGGCAAGTACTTTTATAAACTATAAATCACTGGTGTAATTGCTGTTTTATTTATTTGAAGATATAGTCAAAGTTTACTATTAAAACAATCAGTTATGAAGTATGTTGATATGATTAAAAAGTAAGCATTTAATAAATTAGGAAATAAGGTTATGCCATATATCATACTAAAATATTAACAAATACACCATGGCAATGATATATTATCTCCATTAATATTAGATTAATACTAGATTTATGTAATAGAACTGTTTGTTATTATTTCCACATATTGTTACAGAATTTAATCAGACCTGTAAAGTACCATAAACTGTTGAAAATCATGGCCATGAAAATATATATAGCAATTCATTATGTTTGTATTCCATAAGTGTGAGGTTCAGTTTTAAACATGCTACCTGTATTATAACAATATTTGAGGTTATTTTTGATTCAGCTTTCCAAATTCAATAATTCATTACAGTGAATATATTCCTTGGCCTATTATAGTTGAACTAAACTATCAAACTGAAACAGGTAATTCAGTATGTGGACATTATATTTATATAGTTTTCATCACGGATCCCATCATTTGTAAAACTGAAATTTGTAGTACAGAAATGCTGAAACTAGATTTAAACAAACCCAATTAAACAAATGGGTCAGAAGCATTGCGCGGCAAGAGTATGTGAACCTCTAGGATTGTTGGTTCATTTGAAAGTGAAATTAGCCTCAGGGGTTTCAGTCAATTGGATTTCCCACCAGGTGTGTGTGTGGAAGGTCCTGACTTATTTAAAGAACAGAATTCCGGGAATTCACTATCACAGCCTGATCTCCGCAACATGGATTAGGTGGAAACATGCCATGCCTGGAACTGATAAAATTTCTCAGGACTTCCCAAAAAAAAGCAGGTTTTGGTGCTCACTGGGCGAGAAGAGGTTCCAAAGAATTTGGAGTCTACCAGTCTACTGTTGGGCAGATCAGATACAAAGAGAGGCAACTCAACACCGTTAATCTCCCAGGAGTGTCCCGCCAACCATAATCACACAAAGAGCAAGGCATGTGATACTCCAGCAAGCAGCCCAGGTAACATCTGACCAAAGGCCTCTCGCACTGGTGAATGTCAGTATTCTTGGGGCCATCGTGGTGGTTGCAAAGCCACTACTTTCCTAAAGAACTCTGCTATTCTCTAATTTGTGAAAGATCACATACATGAATTGGAAGGGTATAGTATTGGAAGAATGTTCTGGGGCTGGATGAGACCAAGTTATAACTTTTTGACTTGAATGGTGTGATGTTTTTTTCAAAAGGCAAACAATGCATTCCAGGAGAAGAACCTTATCTCAACTGGGAAGCATGATGGTATCAGTATCACGATGTGGGTTTGCTTTTCTGCCTCTGAACCAGGTCAGCTTGCCCTCATTGATGGAATTCTGAATTTTGCCAGCAAATTTCTGATGCTTGTGAAAAGGTGGTGGGTCATACTGTACGTTTCCTGTTCAGGTGAGAAGACAGACAAACTATAATTTTTGACATCTAGACTATCACTTCTGCAAGCTTTCCAAGAGATGATCCTCATTTAGGTACTGGTCAAATGGAAACTACTGAAGGACTGTGACGCTTCTCCTTTTTCCTCTGCCCCTTTCTCAACCCCAATCTTATCCTTTATTCCTAGCTGATATTCACCCGAATGCCAACTTTGGTTTGTCTCATCCCCCAAGATGGTTGCCCTCCGACGTCGAACAAGTGCGAACTGGGATTTCATGTTTTTGAGGGAATTATTAGCATTAAAGTAAAAATTCCCTAGCTGTAGAAAAGCTTTCATCAGCATGAAATACAGCTCCATTGTATCATGCTAATACACGGGTCAGAACTTTGGATACTACTGATGCCAAGTTGTCACCTGAAAGTTTTCTTTAAAACTAATCCTAAACCTTATTGCTGGGAAGTTGCTACTCTTGAGAAGTGTATTGGTGGGGGTTTTGTAGGAATCTGTAATTTATTGGTAGATATGAATGCACACCGTTTCTGGACAATGATAAAGACTGCTGTTGTTGGAAGGCGATGATAGCCTGTAGTAGAGCAAGTACAATGCCATTCTGTTGTACATCCTTTGTAATTTAAATGCTAAAAGTGCTGGCATAGCTTTAGTAAGTAAAGGTCTTCCAAGAAGATACTTTGGAGCAATGGGTGGCTGATGGACAACTCTAATTCACATAGTTATCTTATTTCCTGTTCCTGAGACAGGTAGTCCTTGACTTATGACCACAATTTGGGCCAGAATTTCCATTGCTAAACAATACAGTTGTTAAGGGAGCCATGCCTGGTTTTATGACCTTTTTTTTTTTTGCCGGGGTGTCAAGCTAATCACTGCAGTTGATGAATGAATGATGCGGTCGCTAATCAAATTCAAATTCTGCCCTTGACTTTGCTTGTTGGAAGCTGACTGGGAGGGTCGCAAATGGTGATCACATGATTCCAGGATTCTGCAACCGTTGTAAATGCATTGAACATGATAAGCCTACTTAAAATGGTAGTTTTTTGTAGTTTCCACCTTGGATATATTAGAGCAAAAGATAATTATTACTGAAAACTCTTTTATAACTGAGTTTCGCTTTTTTTTGTTTAACTGTACTCTGGAATTCAAGTAAAACAACAGTTTGAACTCTAAAACAGAAACTATTGATGTAGAATATTCCTTGAATATACTTGTAAAATAAGCCTACTACATATTGCTAGCTATGTACAACTGATGTTTTATTTCAAAAAGAGGTATCATCATACAAAACATTCGATTGAAAGAGACAATTACAACTTTGTATAAAATACTTTTATTGAGATTATATAATGAAAGAAATAGTTCATCTTTGGGGCTGGGGAACATTATGATTTTACATCTTTCTACATATTCATCCATACTATAAAGAACTAAGACAATCCCTTGTGTGAAAATACTCTAGCTAATCATAATCTTCATCAAAATTACTAGCACAGAAATACTGTTCAGTGTTTCCTTTTGAGAAAGTGTGTTTTGAGAATTTCCTGGTCCCTGCCTGTATTATAATTCCCATCTCCTAACTAAAATGACAGGTACAAAGTGTGATGTTGTGATTGCCAATGTACTTGCATAGGAATTGAGAATTTATTTTAAAGAGTATCATCATTCCATTCTCAAAAGTACATTGAAATATGTACTGATTGAACCATCCATAAAAGTTTGGGCATTCTTAGATGACAGAGCAAATCAGCATTAAAAAAACTGTGCAGAGAACAAAGTGACTTCATATGTGCAAGATATTGTAATGTTTAATCATTTAAGGCAAAAACATAATAAACTCCTGAGAAATGTTGACTGTTCCATCCCAATGCTGGGAACTGCTTCTGTGGGTCAGATCCAACAACTGGTGCTAAGTAAAATTTCCTCTTTACCTGTTGGATTCTTCTACTAGTTGGATATGGAATCATTTCTCCACAGCTCTTCCAAATTGCTATGTCCAGGATGATATGGTACAGATATTTCAACTTCTTATGTACATTTGACGGATCAAGAAAAATTATTATTTAGAGGTGATTTCAGAGCTGCCTTTCCAGTTGCCAGAGACCCATTAGAGATTGCATCACAGCTTCCTTTTTGCCAGAATTTAAGTGAAATATTTATAACAAGGCAATCTATTGCAGAGATTGTTTTTAGACCTGATTGTTTTGGCTACCAAATTATCTGATTTAGAATGGTTCTTTGGGGATTAGTTTTCCAAGGACATGTGCAATCTTCAGAAGAACATCTGGAATTCATCAAGATGTTGATAACTATGGATCTTTCCTCAAGAATACAGAGCATTTTGCAACGTTCAAGGAATATTCCCAATTCTTTCCAATCTCAAGATTTGCCCACTAGGTCTTAAACTGAGTATTCCACCAGGACCAGGGCAGCAGAATTTTAATATTGAAAGCTGCAATTGGAGTGCTCCCTGCCAGTGATTCATGAAACCAATTATGTCCCTCTTACTTTCTTTCACTTATCCAGTAGCTGCTGGAAGAAAAACTTCCTTGCCAAAATTATAAACTGATTGTAGAAAGATTATGAATTTATGCTAAAAATCCACATATGATATTCATGTTGGCCAATTTAGCAACTATGATTATACAGAAATTTTCAGTGATAAAAAAGACCACGGGTTTTTTCATTGATCAAGGGTTTCATTGATCAAGGGTTCGAAGATCCAAAGAATAGTGACTTGGATAAAAGGAGAACATTTCTTGTTTTCTTTAGTTCTCATCTGCCTGCAGAGCAAGCAATTTACAGGAGCAAATATTTAGTTATTTTGCTTTATACATGTAGCATACAGATATTCTCTCTTCAGAATGTATAGAAATGATCTCTCAGAGATCTCTCAGAGATCATCTCTCAGATCTCTCAGAGATCAGAAATGTAGAAGTATAGATATTTGATTTCTATAACTACATAAGAATGTGCAATGATGGTGATGTGCCATCACGATAGTGCCAACTGTTAGCGATAACATAAGATTTTTCTCCTGGATATTGATAACATGCAATACTTGTTCCATAAAGTCTATTATTAGGCCAAAAAAAACTACCTTCTAAACTAAGGAATGAGCTCCGATTCTGATGTTTTTATTAGAATATTCCATCCCATGTATCAAAGGCTTGACTGAGGTGATGTCACAGGGCAAGTTAGGCACGTGGGTGTTATGTCTCCTTTGCAGCTTTAAAACTTTGGATTTTCCTCTTCTTTTACTTCACTTGGAAACTTTTGTACCCAAATCTACAGATCTGGGACGTCAGAAATGATTCCTAGTCAGAACATATCTGTTTATATAAAATGCCATTCAACAACGGGCAAGCAGATTCTACTGTTTAACTTGAATTTCATTGTATAAACTGCTAGGAAGATACCATTCAAAGCTGAAGCATGTTGTGTATTAATGTTGTAAAACTTGGGTAATATGTCTACAACTGTTTTAAAGAAATAAAAATCTTGTACTTTAGAGAAACATATTGTAGACAAACACACACACACAGAGAAAAATTATGTGGTTACAGAGTTTTAACAGTTGTTATGTTTGTATGCCACCTAGAGTTATATTTTTGTGAGATGGGTGAATATGGTAAGTAAATGAACGGAGTGTGTCGTGTCTGGTGTAATACTTGTAGCTGTAAGTTGGGAACGGAAGGTATGTTATGTTTCCTATCATTTATTGCTTACCTGGTCCCTCAAAAGGCAAAAGTTTGGATGGAATAGGATCCTTAGCCCTGAGGGGAATCAAATACAGGTCCTTGACATGCCTGTTGTTATTAGCTACAACTCCAAATCGGCACCGGCTGCTAAAATAGGAGTAGAGAGAGATGTAGGCAGCTTCCTCCTCTTCTGTTGCTGGATGGAAACGGATTAAACACAATTCCTGGAATATAAAAATATAAAGGAAAAATACAGACTCTTGGAAGAAAAATAAAGAGCTAGTAAAAGCAACATACACTAAGAGAACACGTATGTTAGAAAGAATTCATCCAGTGGCAAACTCAAAGGTGGTGTAAAGTTTTTTAAAAACAACCTTTCTAAAAAAAAAAAAAGTCCCCACCAATTTATTAAACACAAGGTAGTAAAAAATTATTATTAGTAATAATAATATTCAAATATTACTTCATTCTGATATGTAATGTTTTTTCAAAGTTAATATTTGGCGGCATATTTAAATAAAAGCCTTGTAACAGGCCAGCAAAAATTCTTACTGAGATGACTAATGTTAAAGATAACGGCACTAATAATCTGTTGGTTACCTTTTAAATATACCCACAATCATACAATACTCATTTACAAGGCTCACCAATAAAGCTTACTTTAGAAAATATGGCTGACAGCAGCTGCAAGGCACAATTCTTTTAAAAGTTCCTGCTATTCAAACTATTTAGAGTGGAACACATTAGCAGTTGCTTGTGCCAGCAATTCAGACTGAGTCTTGGGCAACAGAATCACTATGAAGGTATATTTGGCCCCCCCAATCATTATATCATTAGCCTCATCTCATTTCAAACGGATTACAGTACTGCCCCACTTGATTACCTTTGATACGGAGGATTTCAGTTTGCCAATATAATCCCAAACTGTTTTGGGGGAGATCCTCCCTCCGATATGAATTGTGTCTGGTAAATCCTAAAGAGAAAACATGAAGAAATTTGAGAGGATGTTTTTTTTTGTGTCCATACTGTAAAAGCTAGACTATAAAGGGGAGTCCTATTGTGGGGCCTCCTTGACCTTGCTTGTTTTCTTGCAGAGGTTTTATTATCCAACTAGGCAATGTCATCAGTGAACACTGATACTACCTAGTTGGGTAACGAAACGTCTGCGAGAAAGAACCAAGTTCAGAGAGCACCAAGAACCCCACATTTCAACCCAAGCTACAAATGTTAAAAGAGTCGTATCCCTATTTTTATAATCAGGGCTATTATTCTCTCCTTAGTATCTAATCACTTGGCACAATGTTAAAGAACTTGGGGACTTGAAGTTGTTGCTAATTTGCAACATCAAATACTCTTAACAAGAATAACTAGAGGTGACAGCTGTTAGGTGACACCCTGAAGGCCAAGGGCTCTGACTTAGAACATTAACAAGAAAAATAAAACCACCTGATGCTGCTTTTCTCTCATAAGAATCAAAATGCATACTCTAGTTCTGTCTACATAGATAGGCGGTTTTTATGTTTGCAAATGGCTCCTTGGCATGGTACAGGGGAAAAAAAAACCTTGCGAAACAAAATCCTTATGCTATTATATTGCTAGCTTACTCCAGACAATGTTACTAAAGTTACCAAGTTATTAAATTTGCTTTTAATTTTTTGCTAGATTAAAAATATATAGCATATCTACGGAACAGATGATCAGGGATGTTAAACTAGGACTGGGGAGACGCTCCCAGATAACTTTGGGATTTAATGTTATACGCCACCATAGCTGGCTGGGGAATTCTGGGAGTTGAAATCCACAAGTATTAAAGTTGCCAGGGTTGGATACCCCTGCTACAGGCAATGCAATTGTCTCAGTAAGTCGCTACTAATATTACATGCTTTGTGCTTAGTTTTATCTTTCAGAACAACCATTTGGGAATTTTTGTTTGTTCTCTTTGGTGAGAAAAACATGCTTGGGACCATTGCAAGGAATTCTGGCCATATAATAAAGATCTGTAGATATATAAAATAGAAGTTAATCAACTTCCTAAATGTATTTCAATCTTGGTAATCCTTAAGAATCAGAGGAACGCCTGTTGCAATGTGTTACAAATGGTGAATTGCCACCTGTGAGAACCAAATTTAACAGCATTTTCAGCACAGCTGCTCCATCTCTCCCCAACTATGATTCATTTAAAAGTGTCTTCAACCAGACATTCCCTGAGATAAAAGTTCAGCATCATTTTTCCTCTGTTCCTTTTACATATCATGAATGTTTTTAATAATTGTGGTTTTATGGTTGCTTTTGTATTATGACTTTTTTAGCAATTCAGTTTTTGAATCATTGTAACCTGCTTGGAACCCAGAAAGTAGTATGCAAGTGGGTCAAAGGAGTAAATTGAGGGCTTAAGTCACAATAGCTGTAAAATATGGAGCTTCCACCAATAATCAAATATTGGAAACTGAGCCTCTCTTTTCTGGATTGGCTGTTGGTGCAAGTTGTCTTGTTCT
The DNA here is from genome assembly GCA_017656035.1 of Myanophis thanlyinensis. Lineage (NCBI taxonomy): Eukaryota > Metazoa > Chordata > Lepidosauria > Squamata > Homalopsidae > Myanophis > Myanophis thanlyinensis. The sequence goes on along the minus strand of JAEANM010000033.1, from coordinate 27,123 downwards.
AGAAGAAACTTACTTGCATCTAAGTAGAAACATTAAAACTCCTTTGTAAGTATATAACTACAATTTTCTTCACTATTAATTTTTCCATCCAGGTTTGAATAACAGTCTATTCCTACTTAGACCAAAATCATTTAAATCATTTTTAAATAGATGATTTCCTCAGCTCTGACTAATATGTACATAATGTATAATTAAGGTGCTACATATGGTATTTTTATTTCTTAAAAGACAATTAGAAGCAGTCCTCAATTTACGACAGACTCAAAACAAAAATACGACCCAGATTTAAAATTCTGAACGCCGCCCAGCCGGTTACACGTGACTTCATTTTGGGGGCTCAGCAAGTGGCCCACATCTACAGCAGTCAGTTGGCAGCACCCCAGAATCACATACCATGATTTCCAATGTTGGTTTTTTTGCTGGTAACTGACAGTGGAATTGCTTAATGACCACTGTGTTTGCTTAACCTGATTTGCCTAACCACCATGGTGATTCACTTAACAACTGCTACAAAAAGTTTCATGAAATCGTGTCAGTCATGTGACAACGTACAATGGCCGTTCACGACTTATGAGCATAATTCCACTCTCAATTACAGTTGTGAGTCAAGGACACTTTATCTATAATAAAACAAAATTAGTTTCCAGAAGCGTCCACAGAAAAAGCAGTAAACGTTCCCAAATCCTACCTCACTGAGGTAATCGAAGCACCCGGAGACTGGATAAGCTTTGGTGACAAATTTAGCCACACTTTGCATGTTGATAAAACCTTTCCAAATGGTATTCTGACGAGAAAGAAACAGGGACGTATCTCCTTCTGGAGGGGACCAAATCTCTGACATACTGCAAAACCAAAAAGAAAAAAAAAAGTCCCAAAATGTTTCCATCCATAGCTTCCCCATTCCAAACATTTTCAATATTTCCATCGTAATGCTGCTGTATATTTTTAAGTGGTGTTTTTCCAACAATGGCTGTTTGAATCAAGTGTGAACTTCAGCTCCCGGAATTCTGGGAGTCGAAGTCCACATCTTCTCAAGTGGCCAAGCTTGAGAAACACTCTTTTATGCTAACTCAATCGGTGCGTCAGAATTCAGTTGAAAAACAATTACTGTATTTTTTGTGGTGTATAAGATGCACCTGAGTATAAGACACACCTAGATTTAGAAGAGGAAAACAACATTTTTGGCCTCCGCACAACCCATTTTGGGCCCATTTTTGAGGCTTTTTTGGCCTTGTTTCTGGGGGTTTTTTTGGCCTTTTTTTGCCAAAAAAAAAAAAAAAAAAGCCTTGAAAATGGTTGAAAAAAACCTAGAAAACAGGCCAAAAAAGCCCCATAAAAGGCCGGGAAAAGGTCCTAAAATGGGGTGTGTAGAGGCCAAAAAACAGCCAGCAGATAGGCAGAGCTTAGGCAACATTCACTGTAAAAGACCCAGACATTTTTACCCACTTTTTGGGTAGGGAAAAGTGTGTCTTCAACACTGAAAACTATAGTACTCGGCACTAAATCCAGCTGTTCACAATTTGGCTAATTCACCTAAATAGGTTGCTTTTCTACCAAAGGAAGTATTTTGGGTATAACAGGAGATGGACACATATGATCTTTTGGGCTGGGGCAACACTTATGATCTGCTTGTTCCACATGCCCTTAATTACTTTGCACAGATAGACAGACAGATAGATATAGACAGACAGACAGACCAACACTTTGTGTTATAGGCCAGGGGTGGGCAATTACGGCTCCTTCATGACTCCAACTTCAACTCGTGGACTTCAACTCCCAGAATTCCTGAGCCAGCATTGCCCACCCCTGTTATAGGCTATGATTGTACACTAATTCCAGAATACAGCGTACCTGACATTTAAAGATGATGGGCCTGCCAGGTATTTTGGATCTGACGGTTTTGTTAAAATGGACTTTGGAGCTGATAAAACAGGCTTGCTTTCTGCTACAGAACCTTTGTCAGGAGCAGAAGCGGGATGCAATGGAGAAATCCCAGCAGAACCAGAAGCTGCAGAGGTGCTCACAGCTGTTCGGGGATCTTTGCCAGAAACAGTCACTGTGGTGATGACCCCGGTGGTGTAGGATGATGAATAGACTGAATTCTCCATGGACAGAGAAGATTCTGAGTTGTTTTGCGCTTGGGATAAAGGAATGTAAGTTCTTTCCAAGTTTGGCTGAGCTGCTGTCTCAGCCACAGGTTCAGCAACGGCTTCCGAGACGTTCTGCAGATCTTCCCCCTTTACCACCTCCATGTCATCCGCTGGCATTGAGCTTTCCAGTTTGGATTTCGTTTCTGATCTTGGTTCTGTCTTCTTAGCAGTGGATAGTTTGGGTTTTTTTGAAGTCAGCTCTTCATCGGAGGCAGAAATCTGACCTGTATTGCAATCAAAAATGAACACACATCACTTGCAACAGGGTTTGTGGCTGTAACATCTGGTTTCATGAACAGGGGGCAGAGGATGAACGAGCAGCATCATGAACCTTACACCCACCTGTGCAAATTTTGCAGTTCAGATCAAAAAGATGGGCCCGATGCTGACTTGTGGTGTCCTGCAACATACTGCTGAAAACATCCAAAACAGGAGTAGTGGTCTTCTCAGGTGCTGCTCGGTCTGATTCTTGCTGCTCCTAACAATATACAGCGGTTTTGTTTGGTTTATTTATCTCAGCCATGTAGACAAACAAAATAACTCTTGAAGTAAGAACAGAACTTTTTTTTTTAATTAAAAAAAAAAAGCTGTCCTCATCACTAAGAAGCAGAAAGGGCAATAGACATCTACCCATAACTCAAGGATAACCCTCAGTCTTGTTGAATTCCCTTCTGGAATCCTTAAATGGAAATAAAAAACATTCTTGGTCAATTTAAAGTATAATATTTTAGTGTCTTCTGTTGACAAATGCCCAAATCAGAAATCACAGGACATAGCTAATATCATTATAAAACTGCAACCCACACTAAGTCTTGTAAATCCTACTTCTGTCTCTTTTTCTGATATCAAGAAACACTGCAAGATTTGGAAACATTCACGGTTGTCCCAAAAGTGCTTTTTTTCCTTTCCAATTTTCTTAACTGGTCTTTGTTTTTCCTTGAAGCCATTTCGCTTCTCGTCCAAGAAGCTTCTTTCAGTTCAGTTCTTCAGTTCAGAACAAGCTTTTTGGATGAGAAGTGAAATGTCTTCATGGAAAAACAAAGTCCAGTTCTCCCTTTTGGGGGGAAAAAAGGGCGAGCACCTTTGGGACATTTGGAAGCATGTTTTTTTTTTTAAAAAAATTGCCTGGCATTTCTTTTTATATTAAGAGCTGTCTTTTCAAAGAATCATCTTCAAACTGATGGTGAAGGGAACGGCTAGATTTCCACTTTCATAATTTCTTGATGCCTGGAGATTATAGAGTTGGAATCCATCCAAAAAGAGCGAGCTGGGGGAATGCTACCAAACACAGGAAGCATAAAATCAGGTAATCTGAAACACAGTGTACTTACATCAGAATCAGATACTGGTGGAGAATCTTCCATGTTAACATCTGGGATAGGTTCTTGTTTCACGGCCATTTTTTTATTTTCAAAGGTTTTACGCCTAGATGCCATTATCTATTGAAGTGGGGGGGGGGGGGGAGAGATTATTTGGTTAGTTTTTAATCAGTACTCCAAACTTTCCACATTTGGGACCATCATTCCCAACATTTCAGGTTAGCGTGGATGCTGTAGTCTCAATATCATTTGTGTCTGACCTGTCTCCCATGGTTTCTGCCTGGTGAGCACTGACACTCTCAAACCAAAGCAGGGTTGTCTTTTGAGCATTTCCCCTCTGGAATGAGATACCTCCCTAAGTGGGTTAGGCTAGTTGTCCCAAAGCTGCTTTTCTCAAAAGGCAACTGGACTTTCTTGTTTGTCTTTGAAGACATTTCGCTTCTCACCCAAGAAGCTTCTTCAGCTCTTGAAAAGAGCACCTTTGGGACACAACCTTGACCTGGATGACTGAGAATCTCCACAGACATTTGACTGGTTGGAATCCCTTGAATGGGTGTGTATGTGGTGCTGTTGACTGGATTTTTCATTTGCTCATATAATCTGGATTGTACATGGTTTTTATTTTGTGAGCGACCTGGAGTAAACTGGAGTCAGGCAGTGTCAATGTCAAATAAAATAATAAATATAACAATAAGAATCAGAAAGCACCAGGCTGGGAATAACTGTACTAATTGTAACCAGTTACAAAATCCACTGAGATTGCTACTTTGTTAAACAAGAACAGCAGTAACAACACCCTAATATAGGTATGTAATTCTTGGGTTCTGGCTATAATTGTAGCTGGATTGATGATCATAAGTCATGGCAGGTGACCAACTCGATTTTACATGTTTTTTGCAGTGATTGTTAACCAAACCACCATGGTCCTTAAGTGAAACTACTGTCCACAAGGGAAATTGATTATGTGAGATTGGAAATAAACATTGGTTTCAGGCAAAAAATATTATAAATTGTGGTTACGTGACTGAGGGACTCATAACCATTTTAACTTCAAATTTGGTTCGTAAATACCTTTTGGAGGGTCTGTCTTAACTTTAAAAAGTTGCTAAGCGACCATTTGTAAGTGAAGTACTACCTGTACATTCTTATTAATTGTATCCCCTAACCATAATTAATACAAAAAGCATCACAATTTTTACTTAATATGTAAAAAAAAAGATTATTACATACTGATTTGGCTGGTTTTTCTTTCCATGACGATAGCTCTTTAGATACGAGTTCTTCAGGCTTCATTCTTACAAGCCTTGACAAAGGAATATCTTCTCGAAGAACGCGGTGGAAAAGTCCCTAGAGAGAAGATTGATTTTATTACACAGTAATATGAGAACACAAGACTTCTAGATAAATAATATCCAATTTAAGTCGTCTAACCGTAGATCTAAAGAACACTCATTTTTATCTTGCTAAAAAAAAAATAGCACTGAGCAATTCAATGATGTTGTATATGGTGAATTTCAACCATTACTTTTATGCTTTTATGAAAAATCTTACATTTATCTTTATGTGCGTTAAAAAGAAATATTAAATATTGGATTGCAACATAAAATACAAATAACTCAATTAAGAATAATTAGGTTTGATTAGCCGCCTATTATCCCTAAATCCATTAATCACTTTAAAATTATCCACATTGAGACTGAATATTTCATCTTGAAGCTCAAAATTATTTTAGCATTAACAGTGTTTTAGTAAATATTTTTCTTTGCAATTAATCCACAATACCAAATCCAGTGTATCACATGACCAATTAGTGAAATGAGGGAAAGCAATTTTTATTCACACTGTATATATATCAGATCTAACAATCTGAGGTAGGGAAGTATTGTATATTCCAGAGCAATATACAATAATTTATGTTAATGAATAAATTAGAGTTGGAAATAAAAGCACTTAAAACAATTGCTCCTTCACTTCAGTACAAACTAACCTGATTTTTAGGGTCCTTAAGGTTGAACATAATACTGCGATATTTACTCTTATAGCGATTATCTGTAGCCTGGAATAAATTGAACAACTCCTTTTCAATATTTAGTGCAATCTTCCCCACTTCGTTTTCTGTCATGACCAAGTCATCACTGTCATTTACTCTGGGGGGGAAAAAAGACAGTACCATTAGTTTAATCTAAAAGGCAGCAAGGGACCATGCAATCTCCTGTAATTAGTCCAATTAATGGAACTCCAATAGAAGAGAATATCTGTAGTTCAGGGTTCTTGGTGCTCTCTGAACTTGGTTGTTTATTTGCAAATGTTTCAATACCAAGCTGGGTAACATCATCAGTGTTAAATAAGTGTGGAGTTTGCTGCCCATTTACTGAATAGAAACTCGCCCTGCCAGTTTTAGTGGAGTGTGATTTCCTCTTTAGGGTTTTCATGATTAGATTACAGTATTAATTAATTTGGTTGTTTGCCTGCTTTGCAAATTGTGGGCTGCTGGGAAAGATGGGCTGTAATCTATTTCCTTCCTAGGTTTTTTATTGTTTTTGAATGGTATATAAATGTAGTTTTATATCTTGTGTGTTTATCAGTAGCTGATTTGTCTGAATGCTAAGCTTCCATTTATGGATTTGGCTTGCTAAAGAAACATTTGCAGGCAAGCAACCAAGCAAGCTCAGAGAGCACCAAGAACTCCAGAGAACACGGAATTGAAGAGAGAATGGCCCCTTTCTGATTGGGATTTCCATCCTTCATCACTGGCACATTTCAAAATCATTTAAAACAGTATTTCTGAACTGGCAGCTTGAAGATATGCGGGTTTCCAACTCCCAGAATTCTGCGAATTGAACTCATGCATCTTCAAGCTGCCATGATTGAGAAACAAGGATTTAAAAGAACTGTAAACTTATAAATTTGTAAATCTCTGTAAAGATATACTTGATGAAAGTGCTGCTAATGACTAAGGACAATTTAGAGCAGCTTAAGTGTTGACCAAACCGCCTTTCCTTTTTGTAGAATGTTCTGAAATGAAAAACCCTTAACACACGAACCTTTAAAGTGTTTCCTTCTCAACAGGAGCCCATCAATGAGCATACTATAAACGGATTTCATAAACCTAACTTGAAAGTTAGCGTTGCGAAAAGGAAACCATCATAAACGAGAATCACGCTGTAGGCTTTTAAGGTGCCATTACCTCGGGGCGGGCGGGTGGTGGGTGCGTATATACAGCGTTCCTACCTTTTCCATAAAATTTCTTTAAGAGATCTCCGGATGTTTTGTCGAATCTGGGAATTCGGCTGCGGAGGGATGGCGCTTGCAGCCAGCTTGGCTTGTGGAGGCAGGGAGGTGGTTGAAGAAGCAGCGGAAGACATCACAGGTCTCTTAAGCCCTGCCATTGTGCTAGAGGGGGGGACTGTTTTTTTAGGCATGGGATGGGCTCCATAGGAAGACAAAGTTGGCCTTGAGGACGAAAGGCCACCTGAAGCAGGAGAAGCGGTTGCAAGTGGAGACTTCTTAGGTATGACCCCTTTAAAGCCTGCTGCTGAATGTTTCACTGGGGCCTTAATAAGTGACGTACTGGCAAACGGCGAGGCCTTCTTTGGGGCCACACTTCTTGTTTGAGAAGACACGTGTTTCTCGACCACCGATGTTGGGCCAACCGTTTTCTTCAACATCATGGAAGGCTCTCCTGGTTTATCCTCAACTTTCCGCTCTTCTTTATGTGCTGTTAACACCAAAAAAAAAAAAAAAAATGCTAGCTCAATTATTGCAATTAGTGATTTATTAAACTGTGATGCTGGCTGACACTCAAAACTACGATGCGTTAAGTAGCAGAAGGGATTAAGAACGACAGAAATGATTCCATAAGCCCGAGGGGGTGATTTCAACGGATTTCGGTTAAGAGAAGGGAGATTTCATTAAATCAGCGAGTAAAAGAATTTGTCTTTTGCTGGTTGTGGAGGCAGCCCTCGAATTACAGCCACACAGCTGAGCCCAAAATTTCCGTTGCTAAGGCAAGGCAGGTGTTAAATGATTTTTGTCCCAATTTGCAACCTTTTCGCCACAGTTGTTAAGCAAATCACTGCAATTGTTAAGTGAATAATGCAGTCGTTAAGTGAATCTAGCTCCCTCCTTTGCTTATTGGAATGCCAGCTGGGAAAGTCACAAACGGTGATCGCGTGATCCCAAAACAACGCAACTGTCATAAATACATGCCTGCTGCCAAGCCCCCCAATTTTGATCATGGGACCACGGGGATGCTACAATGGTCATAAGTGTGAAAAACAGTCATGTCTGGTTTTTTCTGTGCTGTTGTACCGTGACTAAAGGGGCGACTGTTAAGTCGAGAACTACCTGTACTGAACAAAAGGAGTGTTCTACATGGAAAGAATGACAAACTGGGCACAGAACAACAGGTCACCAATTGTACTATTACGATATGTTGTTGTTTTTTAACTTGCAAACAGATTGGAAAGCAAAATGTGATAATATCTGGCCATTTAGCTCACATGCAATTCAAGGAAGAGAACTTTGCTCTATTAGATTGTCAAGGGATGTTCAATATGTAGAGGTTGAATTCATGGTACAAAGGATTGTGACCCACATGTTATCAGTCAGAAAGGGAATAATTTTATAGCAAGACCACATTAAAAACAGATAGACAAAAGAAAACCACAAATAAGAGGCTCCATCTTCAAAGATTGCACACATAGTTCAACATTTAAGACTTTCAAAATTCAAAGGAAGTTGTTAAAACAAATAACCTTATATTCCCCCTAGGCCTAATTCTTACCCTTCTTTCCTTTCCATACCTAAAAAAAAAAAAATGTTTGACTTCATTTTATATGGCCATCGTAATCCAGACATGCTGGCCGGCTTCACAGGGAACAAAACATAGACCACCTTAATCGTTTTAAGCAATTGAAATGCTTAAATGTTCACCTTGAAATAATTATTAAAGATTCATTTTACTCTCACAATAGAAAACTTGCAGAGACATGGCAAATTACGGGGTAAACTGCTCAGAATCAGCTGAAAGAAAAGGAAAGATAACACGGCATTATGGACAGACTACTATGTTGACTGTTTATATGTGATCCCTGAAGAAACCCACTGCATGGAAAAGCAGCTGTATTCCCAGCTCACTGGAAGATTTACAATCGTGCATAGCACACACAATACGCTTGATAGAATTACTAAAAATGCAGAAATCTGATGGACTAGTTGCTGTTGTGTGCACAGCTAAAATCTGTATCTCTAACCAGAGATGGAATAAATACATATATTACTTTACTATTACAAAAGCTGACCAAGATTCAAGGCAGAACATACCATGCATCATTTGTCGAGGTATGACAACAAGGACAATAGGAGATAAGCTCATGCCGTTATTAATTTGCCCAACCAAGTATTCAAAATCTGTTTCAATCGAAAGATACTCGTATCAGGGAAATCCACTTATATTTTCCATAAACTGTTTGCTTTATAAGAACGCATGACTGAGCCTGAACAAAATTAGAAAACTGTTTTCCTACCTTCATTGGCGTTTCCTACCTTCCTGACCAAACTAATGTGAATTTAGTTTTGGTTATCCGTGTTAAGTCTTCTTGAAAACTCTTTTAAAGTCTTAACTCTTTAAGTTCAATTGACCAACAAATTTTTTCTAAAATAGCAATTGTGTGTGTCAAGACATCTACAAAAATCCCTCTATGGATAAACTGCATATTCATGTTCGTATCTGATACAAGAGTGTAACTTAGTCTTTTGCAATGAATCCATTATAGTAATCTGATCTTGGCCCGGGGGGCGTGAGGTTCATACAGGTACTTAAAAAAAAAAAATCCTAGCTTGGTTTTCTGAGCAGTTGTTATCCATGCCACAATTCAAACAAACAGCTAACTAATTTGCTTCGGGTTCAAAAACATTGTGCTGTTTAGGATCAAGCAATTCCATCCCAATAAATACATTTGATGCCAATTCATATTTCACTCTTTGTATGTGACTGAATGGGGTTAAGAAGAAAATATATATATAAACGTAGAAAAGCCATTAAAACCACTAAATTTGAAAAGGTCTGGCCGAGTAGGAAGATGCTGACAAAACAAAGAATGGGACCAAATTCACCCAGCGTGTTGGGAGCAACAAGGGAGCCTGGTTTGCAACTTTTACAACCTGATTAAAATAGGCTGTGTTTCACAGATTGATCTCCACTTGGAAAATAATTATGATCTATCGTTTCATAATTTATCAATCATTTATCAATTGTAGTTCTTGGCTATACCAGCTTTCAAGTAGAGATATATAGGACTTCTTGAACATGCAATCATTTTCATAATGTGCTAGCCCATAAATGCTTTTAATAATGATTTGAGTTTACTAAACAAAAGGACTTAGTAAGTCCTTTACTAAGTCCTTTTTCCATTCACACTGCCAAATCCAAAACATCGGAACTTCAGTTCAAAGCCATTCATATAAATAATACTCTTTACAAAAACACTACTATTTTGCCAAATATAAATGTCCAGGGAGTTATTTTCATCTAGATGATATTATACAAGACCCGGACTCAGAAGAAAAATGTCATTCGCGCTTAGATCTCTTTGGAATAGAAATTATTTAAGCATGTTGAAATTGCTGCATTTACACACATTGTACTTCTGCCCTACACAAATCTTACTGTTCCACCCAATGAATGAAAGTTTATGATAGTTACCGTTCCAGGAAACCATCGTTAGTAGAAATCAAAGATGGTACAGCCATGGTCAAATATATTGATTAGTTGAAATAATCATACCAACTAGCGTTATTATTTCGGGCACTCATTTAACTCCAAGAAAAATGCTAGAATTGATGTTGCACGCTATGCCTTGGCTGTTATGCTCTACTAGACTTGAAAGTGAAAGTTCTTATTAATGTTAACCCATGTCAAATCATCTGTGCCTGGACTTAGAAATCACTACAAACCACTGGGCAACTGTTTTTAATTGAATGAGATACAAGTGCTCTGTCATGATTAAACTGGTTCATGGATAATAAAACATGTCCAAACCATCAGCTTACTATAAATAAATATGGATAGTCATGATGGGCAATCAGTTTGTACTCCCTAAAATTATCAAACATTTGTTTTCCGACTGTCAAATCCATCCTGGTTTATTTTTATAGCCAGCTGCCAGAGTTATTTGATGCTTGTCTCTTCCTGTCCTTAACACAATGCACAAACTTTCATGTTTTGCTTTGGAATTGGGCAATCTATATATCCATCAGCCATATATGCTCAACTGTTTCTGATATTTTGTGAGGCAGAAACAAAAACTTGTCATGCAAATTAAGATGTTCATTCCTTTGTGCTAATTATCCTGGCAATCATAAAATGTCAATAAGCTACAAAGTCAAGAATCTGCATTATATCATGTCAGTTTCCATGGCTTAAGAATCAAGATAGGCTGGAGCGTGTGGAACCTTCCCCTCCCACTTTTAATTGCAGGTATGTAAAACCAAGTGTCAAAACTTTTGGATTGTCTTCATGTAGACAAAGGCTCACCTATGCAAGCCAACTTCACCCAGTTGCACCCTCAATTGAAATGTCATTCCAAAAGTTGGCTGCCCATTGCTAGGCATGCGTAGCTGCCAGCTTCTACAGGTCTCCTATATAGATAGCTCTGTCCAGTCTTTAATGGCCCCAGCGATTTGGGAATGCTGCATGGTACTGATCGCCACTGGATAAACATGGAGTCTTCTGTCCCTTGATGCATCTCAGCCACTTCACAGCACTGTGGATGTGGCCGAGATGTGATGGGATTACTGCATTCTGCCACAGAACAGGATCAGCCCTGCTTGGTCAGCCAAGGGTATCACATTGCAATTCTCCTGAAGCTCCCCCAAGATCAGCTTGGTGAGTGATCCAGTGATCCAACTCTGGTGACCCGCCTCCCATCAGGAAATCTGTCAGGACAGCAGTTCAAGAAAACCCGGGCACTATAAATCCAATTCTGATTATCGAAGTTCACTGGCAAATTACAGTATGCATTGGCGTGGTTTCATTTTAGCACTTTTACACTCCTTTTTGTTTTGAAAATACAGGGCCAAAGTGATTAATTACAGTAGCTTGCAGTACTGCTACTGGCACTTTACACACATGGAATAACTTAAAAAGTTTAAATTCACTTAGCATTTTTATTTGACATGTAGGCGGCTAGCAGCAAATTATTTTAGTTCTTTGCCCTTTGTTTCTGATGATCAGAGTTGCAGAACACTTTTGAAGATGCTTTATCAAGTACCAAGCCCGGAAGTTTTCCAAAGTGGCTATGCCACCAAAACCACAGCCCTTTATTTTCTGATAGTCTGCCCAAGGTGGTCATACTGTGGAGATTTCTAGCACCCCAGCTATGTTTAGCGGCTATTCTTTACTTGGATGTTTAAATAACTAAAAAACAAACAAACCTGGCATTGATAATACATACTTGACTAAACCACTAAAATTGTGGAGAAGTGAGTGGATTTGGGGTTTTTAATTTCTCAATGAAAATCCACTTGCTACAAATTAGTTGAGGCTACTCGTAAAACAAATAGGGGCATCATTTAAGAGATACAGTGCAAGTCATTTTACATTCTTGCCCTACTCTAAATATGCTGAACAAAGTGATCCATATTTTGGCTTCTTCAAAATCTAGTTTTAAAACAGGCAGGAGTGGCACCCAGAACTTGCAACAGTCCCTTCTTAGCAGAATTGAATTATTCTTGCTATTACTTTCTTCTTGCTAACCCTGGCAGTCAACATCATCAAAGCTGCTTTCGTTCATTCAGCGGACACTATTTCATTGTTCTGTTTTGCCCCTGTTAATGTTGAACCCCCGATTCCAATACAGGAGACATTCAGAAGATGGTCTCTGTAGTGTGTGATGCTCGAGAAAGTTGGAAGGCGATGTCATTTGAAATTCCTCAAAATACATATAACTCCATCGCATGTATTAAAGCTTGAGGCTAAAATCGCCCGATGCAGAAGTATTGGAACCAGGCAGGTGTGAACCTGCAGAGTCCCTTGAGTGGCAAATGCGGATTGGGCAAGAGTGCTGAAAGGACTAGCTTTTAAGGTAAATAAAAGCATGCGATGTTGGGAGGGGAGATCCCAATCTTGCTGGGAGAGGGGTCCCAGCAGGAGGAATGAAATTTAAGAGGACTGCCCCCTCCCGTGGGCTCCTCTTGATGGTTCTGCTGCTGCTCATCATTATACACCACCCAAAGGAGAGGGGAGCTCTCAGAAACGATGGTGCTAGGGCAAGGATCCACTTTCCTCCCCCTCAGGAATTCAGATTGGTGGTCAACATCTTGAAAACAACAGCAGGCCAGGAGAGGAGAAAAAAAAAGAACCAGGCTACATCTTCAAATGGTATTCATATGCAACCCCCCCCCCCCATCAGGGAGCAGATTAGGTCTCCAATTGCATCCAAGCCTTTTTTTGTGTGTGCTTCCATTTCAGGAAAGGAGGGTCATCAGCTCTTGAAAGACCAGCAAGAGTTGTAGCCCAGAGGGGAGCACAAGCAGCAGCTGCAGTCTTCAGCCTTGACCCAGCAATTGTGAGAAGGAAGCTGAGGCTGGAAGGTGGAGGAGGGATGCATAAATACAGTTCATGAAGGAGTCCGATGGAGATTGTACCTCCCCAAGGCTCAAGATGATGCCGGGTGGACAGCTGACCAGGAATAGCACAAGGGAAACCTCAACCAGCATAAATGAACATGATTATTTCCATTCAGACTAGACAATGTCAATCTATCTAAGCAACAGAAAAGTGTGGGGCAAGACAAGTTAAAACTATTTGGCAGTCTGGCGTTTGAACAAATAATAAATTATTAAAGTGGTGACATTTAGTTGCTAGGAATAAAACAGAGGCCACCAGCCCCCCCCCCTCTGTAAACGGCACAGTGGGTGGTCAACTTCCAGAGATGGCTTTTTAAAAAAAAATGCATTTCCCTTTAAGGAGAAACAGCAGCTTGGGAACTTGTATTGAATCTTTCAGATTCAAGAGACAGGGATATCATCCATTTGCCTGCCGAGAGGAATTCCATTTTGGAAGGAACTCTTGGAATAAAAATCTCATTCTTCACACATTTTAAAGATGCTTGAAAGCCACAGTGCAATCTTTTCAAGGGATAACTGTTAGCTCTTCTAAAGTCTTGTGAAAAGGAGAAAGTTGCCCTGTACTGACTGAAAAAAATGCAGTTGCATTGGCCCTCATTAAAGCTCAAGGCTTCAGAAACCCAGACATGGATAGTAGTGACTAGCTACAAATCCAAAGAATGAAAGAACGTCACTCTAATATATAGTAAGCTGGTACTGAATTAACATGGGTGGGGGGAGGGGTTGGCCAACAGCCAAAGTTTTCTCCAAACATCTGCCAAATGTCTTTGTCCAGCAATGACAGAAAATGTGTTATTTATGGCACCTGATGCAGAAAGTCTTATCAGTTGCATTTCAGGATAAGTGAAAATTACTGTAACTGTGTAATTTTATAAAGAGAGAAAACAAACCTTTCCATCACTTTTAGTGCAGGGAATTCCTTTAGCTCAGAAAGGCATAACTGCATCTCTGCGCAGATGGAACATGGAAAGACATTGGCTGTCAAGGGCAATTATGAATGTGACAGCAGGGACAGGGCAACTAAAATTATTTAGTTGTTAAGGACTGTAGCACTATTAAGATGAATCTAGTTTTGCTCTTGGCCCTGTCTCTCGATGGCACCCACCCTCCCAGTGCGTTTGAATAAGTGCTAGCCTAAGGCACAGGGGCCCTCCCTAGCTCTGCACTGAGGGGGAGGGCTGGTTTAATCCGGATTGCAACGATGAGAATTGGGACTTGCAGGAAGCAGGCCACAGCTGCCCCCACCACCACCAACCAGGATTTGCACGTTCAGGAAAGGAAGAATGCAAAGGAATGAACTGGAAACTCCCAGCTGTGTTCATCTCGCTGCTTATCAATGCTAGGGACAATTAGGAATCAATGAACTGCAACAGCCTTGCCTCCTCCTGCCCTTTCTCTGGGAGTTTGGATGTTTTGTTACTACTGCTTCAGATTAGCCAGTTTGCCGTGTCACCCACCTTCTAACTATGTTTGCAGCTCTGAAGGCCTAGGTAAGACTCCCAAAAGCTCACCTTTCCTTTCCCTGCTCTTTTGGGAAAAGACAAAGCAAACTAAAACCGTCATCCCAACTTTTTAAAAAGTGAGTAGTGTATTTTGAACCATTAGCCGTAGGAAACATAACCACACTTCTGTATTTATGCATTAGGAAAATTGTGGTGAACTCAAGGAGCTGCACAAAAATGAAAATTGGGTAGCCAGAAGGTTGGAGAGAAAGGAAATGTGATTCCACAAGAACCCCCAAGTCACACTAAGCTACTATTACTACTTCATCCTTTCAAATGTAAATTGACATCATAAAATTTAAAAAATACAGGCCAAAGGGGCCTAAATTTGTTTGTTGGCTAACATTCACCGAGATGGAAACCTGCTATTTGATTGAAAGTGTGGTGGATTATAATTTTTACAAAAACGAGCACTTTCAAAATCTGAGGGGAATGCTCCCCTTTTTCCCAGAGGCGATGGCAGTGCCACAATCTGATTTTACATTTCTAGATGATGCCACCGTTATGCCACCCAGAATCTTCAGGATTTGGGCTCCCTGAGTGCCCTTCCCACAGTCAAAAGTTGGTTCTTGGAGCATTTTGCTCTTGGGAGCTTTTCTCCGAGAAAGGAAAGCTGGAGACATGCTTCTGGCATTTACTGTGGGTAAATCCCACACACAGTAAGGGTAAAGGGGGAAGTCTGGCCAACGTGAAGCCTTTATGTTTCTGAAGTGCAAAACAGGTAGTTTATCCTTGGGTGGGACATAGGTGATCATGGTTAGTTCCAAGGCAAGTCGTTTTCCACTGAGAAGTTGCAGAGCTGTACGGACTGGCTAGTAAAACGGAATAGACACAGCTTGCTCACAGTACAAACTTCTCTGTAAATAAATTTCCCTGTAACATGATCTGCTGAGCAGCAGACTGGGGAGTCCTGTAGCCAAATAGTCTTGTGCTTAGAGCTAAATTCAAATATTTCTATTTTGATAACTATGGAAAACAAAAGTACAGTACTTTTGAACTATTGAGGACAAAAGAAGGGGGGACGGCAGAGAATGAGGGGGCTGGATGGAGTCACTGAAGCGGTCAGCCTGAGTTTCAATGGACTCCAGGGGATGGTAAGAGGACAGGGAGGCCTGGGGGAACGTTGTCCATGGGGTCGCAATGGTACTTCTAAATAGGCCTTTTCTTTGGAGGAGATCACTTCAATTATCAGGTCCACGGCATTATTTGGACTTCGTTTAGTCGAACAGCCCTCTTAAACCCCATTAGATCAACTACACTACTAATTTAAGCTCGGAGGTGAGGTGGGGTGGAGCTGCCGTTTTAGCTGCCAGTCCATTCTTTTACAAGCATGCAATCACATCCCTCTGAACAGCCTGACAAACCCGTGCTACCGTTTTTCAACTTCACAAAGTATCCACCCCCTTCATAGGGATGTGTGGATTATGTTATCACTCTGGGGCTCAATTAAGCTTTGGCAGATGGGAGATTTATTCATCCTGTCGCAGTTTACAGAGAAATATGCTCTTTCCCCAGCCAGAATAATTAGCACAATTGTCATGTCCTAATTGACACACCGTGAGTGAACGTACTGAATGATTTAGGAAAAGGGGGGGGGGAGAGAGGGAGAGAGACATCGAATTGCCTTCAACTGACACTTCAGTTCTGGAACTTCCGACATTTGTTCATAATTCTCATTTTGTGACATCACTTTGTGCAATATTCCAGCCACAGAAAGAGGCTAGGTGATCACCGTAGAGCTTAAAGCCAAGGACAGGAGAGAGCCCACTACTGATTTGAAGCATCTTCTTGACGCATGGCCCAGATTAATTTAAGCTAATTGTCTTCAAGTGGCAAAGCAGGGCAAAACAATCCTATTCCGTGATTAATTCCACAGGGAATGGTTGCTACGCTGAACCTGGCAGTATTGAATGGTCGGAAAGTATCTGAAGATTCAGTATTGACCTTTGAAGGGGAGATACCTTCCTCTTTAAAAAGCAGACCCAAGGAGCTGGATTTGCAGATTTTTGTGGTGATCCACCAGGTAAAGCGCGTCAGCTCATTCTTAGGTTTGATTCCTTGCATGAGATCCCTTTTCCTGGAGTGGCAAATCCGATTCCTAGAAATTTCATCTCAACCCATGGACAGAAAGCCATGGCTTCTTAGCTACATGCTGAAAACATAGGAGTAACATGGTGTCTCATGCTGAGGCAGATCTGTGCACAATCCATGGACACAGTCCACAAGCTGGTGATGGATTAAAGCCCAGACCTGGTTTGTGGGTGGGTGTTACAACTGCTACCTCTACATAAGGTAGCCTTTGTATCTAAGCTACATTCTATCCAAATTGCCCCTAGATTCACTGAAGACAAATTTCTTAAATACCATTAAAATACTTTTAGGGCTGGTGAATGTTAAAATTAAATATTTTTGATTTTTGTACAAAGGGCAGAAGCTGGGTGCCACTCCCACAGCAAGTTATCTTAAGAATTTATCTCTCAATGACGTGCTAAAACGCAGATGTAGTTCCTTATTGCTACAAATTGCTCCTAATTTTCTTTCCTTTTCCACATTACAAAAAATTCGCAATTAAATCAAAACACCTAACCTAGTCCAAGATGAAGCGCTATCGGGACAGGAGAGGTTAAGTATTTTGCGGATTCAGATGGAATTGTAATCATTTTTAATCTTACATTTGAACATGGGTAACTTATTCTGCTCGCAGAACATTCCTAGAATTATATATGAAACAATAAAAAACAAACTTCCAAATCAGTGCAGTAAGACACTACAACTATTCTGAGAAATCAAAATTGCTACTTTTGGAGTGGATAAGCTGCACACTATTGTCAAAAACCATGCTTTACAAACCACGCTACTTGGATTGACACATGAGCTAAGCCAGAGCAAGTAATTTTCAATTTACTGTACGATGTGTATAGCATTAGGTTGTTGTTTTTTTGTTTCAGATGGAATCATGGCAACAAAACAAGAGGTGGGAAAAGTGTCTTGCTGACATGATTGCCATTAATCTAAACTATATAGGAACTATTTGTACACAAGTTGGGTCTATTTGAATTCAGCCATTTCATCCTCTTCAGTAAAATATATATTAGTAGCAGACCTGGTGACATCTTATTGACCAACACACAGAACTGCTTTGTTACAAGGGCTTTATACATAATTTGAAACCTGCATCAACAGTGCAAAGGTGAAATGAGTGGCAAGGGCTAAGAATGTGGTAGGGCAGACTGCACTGGGAAAGTTCAATGAGATCCTACAATTCAGAACCTTCCAAAGTACTTCTGAAAGGAAACCACAAAGAAAGGGATTTGGCAATATTGGAAAGAGGACTTGAGATTGCTTGTCATCTATTTTCAGGGTTTTCAGTGCCAGCTTTACAAAAGTTGACTGAGATTTTGTACACCAATTGATATTAGGTTGATTTCTGGGAAAAGATGTATGCTATTTATCCATCTGAAATGATCAACATGTCTTGTGGCGAGATGGGCGGCAAATGCATTTAATAAACAATAATCCGCAACGTTCTAATGATTTCCACAGTAGCTGGTTCATGGGAATCTCATGTGATTTTTTTTTTTTTTAGCCCCAGGTATCCATTCTGTAAAGCTGGGAATATATGGAGAAACATGCAGCAGACCAAAACCTCTAGAGGCCTTATTCCAATTCTGCTACAAGCAAACAGCTCACAGTGCTGAGTATTCTGGATTCCGACCCAACCCTCCTCTCAAAATGAGCCAAGCCATCCTTTTTGGATTGTACCATTATCTTCTGGGGAATGAAATACTGGAATGCCGGCTAAGCTAATGGACTACAAACAGACGCAGAGCTCCCTTCAAGTGCCGATATTCTGAGCAGAATGCTCTTTTGCCATGCTGCTATGATTTGAAGTTGAAATTTTCCTCTTTTGTTCTGGCCTCTTAAGAGAATGAATGTGTAATTAAATGTGGTTAACAGTTCACTTCCCATAATATATATTTTTTTTATTTATGTACTGACAAGTTATAGAATTATAAAATTGTACCATTCTATTTTAACACAGGGTTTTTTTTAATGATCTGTACATACATGGAATGAAATAGGAGGATTCCTAGAGGAGTGAATAAACCGTGGGGACCAAGAGACTTTAAAACCCACCCCAAAATGAGAAATGAGCAACTTGAACTTTGGCCGAAGGGGTATTTTACTCACAAAAGGAAGCTTGTTCCATGCACTTCTATTTACCTGAAAAACAATTTTAGACAAACAAATAGCGTAGACACTCTACAAATTTACTTACCACAAACAGCTTTTCATACTGTGCCTGCATGGGCACTGTATTAGAAGATGTACATCATACTGCAGAGCCCAATTCCTATTATCAGCATGCTTGAAAAGGACTTAAAATATCTCTTGCAAACCTAGCACTGAGTTTCTGCAAATGTCACCCACACCTGCAGATGTCAGAGGTTGGAGGAAGATACTGCTACGGTTGTGCCTTTTTAAGGTAGCATTTTGACTGTATCCTCTCCCCAGCCCTGGTCCAACTTGAAAGCAAAACCCATTTGACACCCCAGCATCAGGCACAATATTTGACAAGGGATTAGCAGATTCATGCCCAGATGAGAGAGATATGTATGTAGGAGCATTTTGCCTAGTTCCACACCACTCATGTTCATTCTTGATTCAGGTCAGCTTCGGTTGTTTTTGTCTCTAGTTTGAGCAAATGGAACCATTGGTTGAATTGGGCGGCTACAAACATTAAACACTTAAAATAATGAAATAAATGTTTGCCATTTACACACATTCAGATTTGATTCCCTGTTTCGGTATCAAAAGGCATCAACGTCTCTATATTTCACCCACCTTTGAAACTAAGGAAAGGGACTCTGCCTTCTCCCCAAACGGGGAGCTATAGAGAGGTAGATGCACTTGCCTATCAAATTAGGTATAAGCTATTGCTTATACAGTAGAGGTCCATGTTTCCCACAGCAGAGGTACCTGTTTTCAAGTCAACTGGAGGAATGCAAGAGGTTGCAATGACTTTTACCGAACGTATCATCTGTGTCTTACTAAACGCAGGAAAGGAAGCCTGGTTTTTCCAAATGAATCATTCAAGACCACACCAATTACAAAAACACACAATTGGTGCATCTTGGGTTGGAAGGTGGCCTGGGGTAAAGACTGTATATGTCTTCCTGGAATATTTCAAAAATCTCAGTTGTTGGCCTGTGGGGTTAAGAATGATCTACACGCTTTTCTTCCCCCCACCACCCCCAGTGCAGATTTGTGTGTGATTCTGCAGCTGGTAAACTCCACCCCCAATATCTGGTGCAGCCCACCGCTTAAATCTTCTCAGGTAGGTCTTGAAGACGTTGCTCCACGGAGGGCCTCTTCCGTTCCCAATCGCTGCTTTCAGGCACAAGAGAAACCGCTGCAGCAGTCTGGATCTGATTCCTGGTCTCTAATACTGAATATACGGTACACCAGCATGCAGAACCCCTTTTACTTGGGGAGGAAGGAAGAGGTGAAAGATTCTAATGACTTATTCAGCCAGCTTAAGAAAACGATAAAAAACAGAACATATTATATATAGTAATAACATTCAGCATTTGGCTATGAAAAGGCTGAAAAGGACAACACAAAACCTCAAATAATCTGAACATTCCTGAAAAATGTAATGGAACAACTCATCCATTCCCTTTGCTCCCGAGTGGCCTTGTTTAAGTAAGACTTTAACCCTGATTTTTTTTCCCAATTCCATATAATACTGTGTTTTTAGTAATTTAGTATCAATCTTTGCCTGAAGCCTTGCATTCCGACTGTAGTGCTCCAAGGCACAGAACTCTTTAAGAATTAAGCTGTAAAGTCCGATCAAAAACTCTCCGATACTAATTTCAAATGAGAAATTTGATGATTTTGGAAAAGATTTGCTGTCCTTGAACACAGATGTGCAAGATGCCACATTACTGATTAGATGGACTTGTTTTTTCTACATCTGAATATTCAAGCTAAACCTTTAGAAACTTTCCTACTGATTAGCCAATTAGTAAATTCCAATTATAAGGTAAATGTATAATAAATAGCATTTTGATGTCACCACTGATTTTCTAGTCGAATTAACAAAGGCAACTCAACTATTTCTAAACTATTTTCAGAAAGAAAAATTAAGTGATTCTTAGGTTTTGATGCTCAAAGAAGATTACAGGTAGTCCTCGACTTATGACCAGTTGAGCCACAAATTTCTGTTATTAAGCATTTAAGTGAGGTTTGCCCCAATTTACGACAGTTGTTAAGTGAATCACTGCAGTTGATAAGTTAGTAACTCAGTTGTTAAATGAATCTGGCTTCATCACTGACTTTGTCAAAAGATTATCATGTGACCTTGGGACACTGCATGAACCAGTTGCCAAGCATCTAGATTTTGATCCCATGATCGTGGGGATGCTACAAAAGTTGTAACTGTGCAAAAAGTTCATAAGTCCCTTCTTTCAGTGCCATTGTAACTTTGAACTGTCACTAAATGAACTGTTGTAAGTCGAGGACTACCTTTATCATGATCGTACCTAAATGCTACATAACTCAAGAGCAACGGTAAGCATGCCCTAATGTAAGACATATTCAGTTCCTAGAGTTATTTTCTGTCAGGAATTAATGTCCTATTATCCTAAATATTATCCTTACTATCCTATCCCAACTCCATTTACAATATGCTAGAGCCCTGGTGGTGCAGTGGATAGAATGCTGTATTGCAGGCTGACTCTGTCCACTGTCAGGAGTTAGGTCCTGACCAATTGTTGACTCAACCTTTCACCCTTCCAAGATTGGTAAAATGAGTAGCCAGATTGTTGGAGGCAATCTTCGAGAGGGCTGTAAAGCACTATCAAATGGATGTAAGTCTAAGTCTAAGTGCTACTGCTATCTTATAAACCCTCCATACAGGACATTTTGATATGTTAACCGTAACAGAAAGCAAGGTACTGTTTACCTCTTTAGATTTTTTTTTGAAAAGCACACCTGGTCTACTAACTCCAGTCCACAACACCTTTTTGCGTGTGCGTGCGCGCACAGAGTGATGCTAAAAGGATCAGAATTTTTACTGCTTGCTTCTCCAATGAAGACAACAGCACAATAATTTGATCTTTTTATTTGATCCAATAATTTTGCATTTATCTTTTTGGGGATTTTTTGCCCTGTGAAGGGTTTATTTCCTACTCTTTAATTACTCATCTGTTTTTACTTTGATTTATCTGGCTGCTTATAACCTCCTTTTTAGTTTTTATTTAAAAAACCCCCAACAGATTTTAAATTATTTAAAAGCATTCACTGCATTTTTTTTCTTTCCTTTACATACCTGCCCATCTGACTTTTTATTTTTTACTCTAGGTAGCTACTGATTCCTGATTCTACTCATACTACTGATTTCCTTTTTTTTCTATGGCTGAGAAAAAGAGGTGTGAAATAGGATTAAGTGTTTTGATTCTGAACAGCCAGAATCAAAGTAATGAGAACAGTAGGACATTCCCCCTTTCCCCCCCAGTGGGTGGCACAAGTCTCATCCTTGGGATATATTGGCTGGATTTTCAATTAAAACGTATTACCATGTTATAATTTTGATTCTCAAAACCACCATTTTGGTGACCACATTTATCCCAAGGCCGCGTCAAAGGCTAAGAAGCTATGCACCTTCAGAATGGTACAATAAATGAAACATCCTATTTAATGAAGAATAAAGTGCAGCACCTGAAATACTAATACAAAATAAACCAAAATATACCATTACAGCAGGGACAAATTGTGACCCACTGGCTTTGCTTTTATAGTGCAGGTATGCTGGCGTTTTGAAATTCCACTCCCTCATCCAATCTACATATTCGTTTGACATAAATTCCAGAACTGTGTAATAAGAGTTTTAGATATAAGAGAATTACATTCAAGGTCTAATTTAAGTAAAGGATTCACTGCCTCTTGTATCATTGTAAAGGATATTTTGAGATATTCTCTGGCTAAATTAACCTCAAATCATAAATGTTATCTAATTTCATAACTTTCTGAATGACTTATTATTAGGAAACCCTTTCAAGCTAAATTTAAGATAGAATTTAGTGTTCCAGGCCTAATAACGTGTTGTGCTGAAACTATTCTGCCTTCTCTTCCAAGCATTACTGACTTTCCTTCATCTACTAGAAAAAAAACATTTTACGTGGTGCTTTTCCTCTCAAAAGCACTGTATGTCACTTTATCTAAGCACTAGGTATTTTCTTGAAGCCACCGATCAAAAATCTGGAACCATCAAATGGTGTGTAATTTTTTTTTTGAATTAAAGACTAGGTTGCCTGAGATTTAGATCAGCTAGATAATACATTTCTAAGACCTAACTTATAATTATAATTAAAGACAAGTTTTTCCCCGCTCTCTCAAAGTAAAACAAAACAACCCTGAAATCCAGATATTATACTGGAGGTCTTCCCAACAATATGGGGACAGCTTAGGAACCAAGCAGATGACACACATTTTAAGTTATTTTAGACATTTGTGAATAGACAGATACAAAAGCAACTGGAACCAAGTAATTCCGTTATTCAAGTATGGTGACACAGTCTTAACACCAAACTCTGCAGAACATAACCTTTTCTACAATATTGATGTCTCTTTCAAAGGCTGAAAAGCATATAAACACAAAGACTGCTATGTGTGCTTAGGAGATCCAATCTTATTTCATTAGCTGATGATAACCTAATTTCTGTATATCGTTAATTTTTACTGTACTCATGCTACATAACATTAACCATAATTGCTACCTACAAATATTGCATAACTCTCCTACACCAAGAAAAAGGAATAACTCTTTCCTGGATAACCTCAAACACCACGGGATAATGGAATTGATTTAACATATGAGTTTATAGTTAGTATCTGGAAGGCACATAACTTCAAGACAGCAATTAACTTACCTTCAAGTCAAGCCAAAAAGTCTTCTTAAGATGATGGAAGTTCTTTACTAAACATAAACTGAATTGAATGCATTCATTTGTGTCCATCAGCAACTGTTAAAAACATGATCAAACTACAGATCTCCTTTCAACTTACAAGCTTTTAAAAAAAGACTCCAATGTTGTTATTATCCTACTTACAAGAACACTTATATGAAAAATTAAACTTTTAGTACCTGAACTGCCCAGCAAGGTCTGAGAGTAGCAGAAAGGAAGCCCATGTATGCTGAAAAACAAGTGCTACTTTCAAGCTGCTGGTGTTAACAAATTCACGAATATGCGTACAGAAGTGACCAATTCCATTTTGGAAATGTTCAACTGGTCATCTGAATTAATGAAAAGACTGGGGAAAAACTATTTGGGATTGGACTGGATAACCTCCAAGGTCCTTTCCAACCCTACGACACTCCTATAAAGAGTTTAAAAGAAGGGTTCAAGATTCACAAGCCTTAAGAACCAAAGTATTTCTTCCACATATGACTGTCAAACAAGAACTGTAAACATGGAGGGCTACACCCCTCATGTGAAGCGGAGCAGGAAGATGTTCTGGATAGTTTCTCCTCAAGCCTGGGAGCTCCACTCCTCCAGGGGGTTCATCAAAGTCATCATCCAATGGTTATAAAGATGCAGCCAAACTCAGCCATCAGAGGTTAATGGAAAAAATGAAATCAATTCTTTTGCATACCCGGAACCTTATCAAGGTTCACACTGACTTGAATAATACAACAGAAATGAAAAGTGCAAAAACCAGACTGCAGACTTTACCATATTTAAACAGAAGGGTAAAAAGTTCCTAAAAGAAGAATGGTTTTTTACATAATCAAGCATTACTTACCTTCGTAAGTTACCAATATGTTAAAGATATTCTGTATACTTATCATGTACAAGCTGAGAATTCTCAGTCTGCTCTCCTGTTTTGAAAAGAGCTTATATAGCACACAGCTTTTGTATTTTTTTTTTAAAAGCAAGAAAAGAAAGAAAACAAAAACAAAGGAAGCATCTGGATTTTATGCTGGGCTTCTGGAATCACTTCAGGAGATTCATTTTCTTGGTAGGAGTTTTCTCCTCAAAACTGATAAAAAGGTATGTTTGTGTAAAGAGGTAAATTAATGGTTCAAATCCCTTAAAATCTTACAAATTCTGACATTTCTAAGTCAAAATGCAAAGGAATAACAAGGGGCTAATCTTAACAGTAGATACAATTACACCATACATTACATAATAATATTAGTATTATGATTTTACCTACCTTCTGTTAAGACTATAGCTACCCTCTATGGAGCACATAAAGAAAACTATGCCTATTTTTGCAGATTAAATTCCAATTATATACAACTAAACAAGAATGCCCGAGTTGTTAATAACACTATGCATGAACCTTGGAATTTTCCCTGAGAAATATGTGTGTCAATCTTTGAAGATAGAGGAAGGGAGCCATTAAAATCCCTGGGTTTTTTGCCGGCCCCAAAATGGAAAATGTATCGATAGGAAGAATAAACGACTGCAGAAGAATATCCCTGGAAAATACATACATTTGAATAACAGTGCTGGTGAAATGGCAGGAGTCTGTTCTGGCTTTACTGCATTATAATTATGATCGCTGGCCCAGGATGGTGTGCTGCTCTCGGGGGCTGGCTCTTTAGCAACTGTCTGAGCGTTTGCTTCTGTCTTAATAGTGGCCACTGGAATTTTCTTCATTATCATCTCTCTCTTCTCCGCAACTGGCCTCTTCTGCATGGACAAAGATTTGGTACCAGCCTGTATAACCAGAACCCTAATCACTACATTTTGCAAGGATAAAATCATTATGACATAGGAAGAGGGCAAATCAATTTAAATATACTGGAAATATTGTTATGCAAAAAGATACGCCTAGACTTTTTCAAGCAGAAATCACATCCCAGACCCAATCTCTCATTTGGCACAAATGAATGCTTACATGACCTTAAAATATTTCCAGCTGACAAGTGTCTGACTTTCTAGTACACTATTCCAAATATTGCATTGCACACTTATCCAAAAGTCTTTACCCAACAACTTGAAATTACTTCTAAAACACATTAATTGCCCTTAAATGGAGACCAATTTTTTTTGACAAAGTCTTTGGCTTAACAAAACCTTTGATGATGCTATTCTGATGGCAATGAAAATCTAATTATACCTTCAATTATTAAGAAAAATGTGAAGCTTGACCCAAATCTACAATTATACAATAAGCGTAAGAATTGCCCCATTCAGGAATATGCTCAGATTTTTAAAGTTCACTACATAGTTGTAAAAACAAACTTTAACTCAAAAAATCGGGGGGCAGGAATAGTACATATTATAAGAATGCCTTAACACTGTTTTTTCCCCTACCATTAGCTGCTCTGAAAGCTTGTTAAAAACAGGGTAGGAAGAAATATAAAGAAAAACCTGTAATGACTGAGATAATGTACACTATACTGATTTTTTGGGGGGAAACTATTAAAGGTGTTAAATATGTTACATCCAGATAAAGAGGAAATACTGGGCAGTATGATCCTTTATGATCAAACACTCCTAATAAAATTGAAAAATGTTTTACAGACAGTATAATTTCTTTTCTTAATCTTTACCTCCTTTATATATTTTGAATTAAATATAATGTAGATTGGATTTTATTTGCTTTTCTTTTTGTTATTTATACTTGTTTTTGTTATTTTCTAGATTTTTTTTTCTTTTATGCCTTTTCTCCTAAGCAGTTTGATGCAGGGTATTTTCCCTTTAAGAAATACATACCCTTTTTATACAATAGTACAATAATGTATTTATATTGTTCTTTAGGTTGTATCCAATACTGTCTTACAAACGAATATTTACTTTAAAATGAAAGTTTTATGTATATGTTATAATTTATTTATTTGATGTTAATATTTATATAGTATTGAAAAATGGATTTCACTTGAATTTTTATATATTAATACTCTTTTAAAATACAACTAAACATGATAAAATTCTCTAGTAAGACTGGCTAGGGAATTCTGGGAGTTGAAGTCCACACATCTTAAAGTTGCCAACGTTGAGAAAAACTGAGGTAGGTATTTCAATGCAATTGCAGAATGGACATGCCTTACAGAATTGCCTGGATCATCAAAGATATCGCTAGTGTTACATAATTATATAATCGATCATAGAATCATATTGGAATATGAATCTGTTATGGCAGAGAAGGAGTTTGGAGGCATTCTGGAAGAATTATAAAAGTTTCAGAGGGTTTTTAAACAGGGCAACTAAATACTCAAAGTCATACTGACTGCATTCCCCACCACCCCAAAAAAGATATTATTTTTATATTTTCTCTCTTTGAATATGGTGGCCTTTAAAGGACAAGTGACCTTTCTGTAACCAGTGGCTGTAATATATAACTTCCTTAGTTGGGAAACACCTTTTTGTGTTTGTAACAGATATCACACTAATGGTTTTACAATAGCAGAAATCAAGAATAGTGTGATGTTATTTTAACTAGATAAAATGAATTTTAAAGTTAATCTATTTAAATTGATTTTAAAATGATATTTAAGCGGCCGTT
>JAEANM010000032.1:0-58816 GCA_017656035.1 Myanophis thanlyinensis | reverse complement strand
CCTCGCCCCCCGGCCTGGCCCCGCCGCGCGGCCGCTGCGCTCGGGCCTCTCCCTGGCAAGGACGCGGCCACCGCCGTCCTGGGCCGGGCCACCTTCTCTTCGGCCCTGACTCCGTCCCGGGCTCCCCGGCGGGCGCGGGCAGCGGCTCCGGCTTGGGCTGCGGGCGGCGGTGGCGGCGGCGGCGGCTCCATCCGGCCGGTTCCTCCTGCTCCTGCCTCTCCTCCGGCCGTTGCGCTCCCGCCGCCACCGGGCGCCGGCAGGGACTGAGCATGCTCCCCGGAGCTGCCCCGCGCCCCGGCCGGCGTCGCCCTTGGTTGCCCGGACGAGGGAGACGCGCCGCACCGCCCGCGCACCCCTCTTTGGGCTCGGAGCCCAAGCAGCCGCGCCCCGGGGAGGGGCAGGAGGAGGGGGGCGCAGGCGGGCAGCCCGGGGGGAGCCCGGAGTTCCGAGCCAGCTGGACAGCGGGGGGGGGGGGGGAATGGCTCGGCCGCCTCCAGACGAGGCTCAGTCCCCCAGGCGCTTTGCCCTCGCTTTTGGCAGCCGGCCCACTTCTGCCTCCCAAAAAGACCTCGCCTTCATGGCCGCAGCCTCGCGAAAAGGCCTCTGCTCAACTCGCTCTTCGCTGGGGAGCGGGGCGAGGGGCAGAGAGTCCAGTGGAGGGGGCGCTGGCATTGTCCCTCCTGCCCTTCGCACAAGTGTGGTGGCTGCCATGCCCCTGAGAAGGGAGGTAACAGACTGGCCTTGGCTGCTCTGAGGAAGTTGCTGCCCCTTCTTGTCTCCCACAACTTTGGGGGGAGATTAAGCTGGGAGAAGGCCTGGTTTCAACCATCCAGTTTGTTTAATGAGAAGGGGAGGTTTTGAACCCAGGTTGACCACCAGGGCTCAGACCTCTCCCTCTTGTCGGCTTAGTGATTCTAGAAGGTCTGAGTAGCCCACAAGGATTGGGGGGGGGGGGGAATTCTTCCAAAGAAAGACGTCCATATTGGCTTCTAGCAGCTGTTCTCCCCTTCTCTTCAGCCTTCAAACCCGCATCTTGGGAAGGGGCCATCTTGCAAGGTGCTTGGCAAGGGGTCAGCTGCACTGAGCCCCTCTCACATCTGGGCCTTGGACCCCTCACACTGAGCCGCCCACCTCTGGAGACAAAAGGGTCCAGGGGGGGGGCACCCTCAGGCTTCCACTTGCACACACACAAAGGAGAGAGAAACTCAATTCTTCACCAATAAAGATATTCCCAACATCCATGTGGATTATCTGCCAGGCCTGGAAGCGGCTCCAGCCAAAAACAGAGAGCGGGAAGTCCTGTAGATGGTGCTGCAGCCCAAGAGACACCCAAAAGGCTGGGCCTTCCCCAGCCCTCTCGTTCCCTCCCCCGCCCTGGAATCATTAAAAAGGAGGATAAAGCCGGAAGCCGGAAGAAGAAACAGGTTTGAGGGAGGGCCAAAGAGAGAAATTGGACTTTCTTCTAAGCTGTGTTCGCCCAGCCTGCCCAGGTCAGTTCAAGAGTCCACAGCTGTGTTTGCATAACAAGCTTGATTAGTGGTAACCATGCAAATTCCATACCTGGGTCAATTCCGTAACCAGGTTAATGGTGTCATGGAAAGGCTGCCCGATAGTTTTGGATGTTAAATGTTGGCATTGTATCAAGATACCTGCTATGTTTATGCTTCATTATAGCGTTTTTTGCGCCGGGTTTTTTTCAGTTCATTTTTGAGGAATTAAGTTTGACATCTTCAAACAAAGCCGCTATTTCTCCTGCAGGCCTCCAGTGGACCCCAACTGGGCAGGCATGCCGAGAGAAGAAACCCTCCTTGGCTGGACCCCTGGATTTTATACTTATTACTGCTCAGCCCCATTTGCAAGGACAGTCCACAATAGGGTCCGCCCATTCCTGCCAGTGGCATACACAAAGAAGCCACAAGAAGCTCATTTGCACAATGCAATCAGCTAAGTCGGGCCCCATCCTGGCTTGGCGTGGGGGGATGACCTGGGCAGCCCTCTCTGGCCTCCCAGGAGCAAACTCACTGAGCAGGAAAGAAGGCCTGGCAAAATCTCTCTGCCTTGTTCATTTTGGACAAATTCAGTCTAACGCCCCTAGGAAACGTAAACAACATGTGATGCAGTTTAAATTATAGGTTATTATAAATTATAACCCAGGAAATTATATTTCCTGGCTTTGGTTTCGCAGACTCAACAGTCCCACAATTAAAGCAAAAATGCTCAGATGGAAAAACAACTCTGTCTGGTCAAGACAATGCTCACCTCCAAGAGCTAAATTGAAAAAGAAGAAAATGTTAACTTTCCATGCAAAAGTGGGTTGGCTATTTCTTGGCTCCCCAGGAGTGACTTCTACAAGAGGTGATCAAAAACGGGCAATTTCTAGCAGATTTTTGAGGGAGTCTTACTTGCAGCCCCCCCCCCCTTCATCTCCGAGGCCTCTAAGAAGCAGTTGACAAATTAAGGGAGGAGCAACAGAGAAGAGGAATTCAACTTCTGGGCACAGCACTTGAGGTCTGTGACACAACCAACCACAGAGTGACAAATGCTCTCGGGAGGGATGTGCAAACTCATGAGTAATACAGTTTGTGTGTTATGATAAACAAGCCCAGGGGTTTAATGGGGAAACCTAAGTGAGGGGCTTCTGCAACCACAGTTTGGGTCAAATCATGGGGCAGGGAAGCTCACAGAGGATGAGCTCTGAGACCCCCAGCATTGGGGGTGGGCGGTATTAAGGACTTTTGACTTGTAAACAAAATGCCACCCCAAACAGAAAAGGCTCCTTGTCTGAAACAGCTTGTACATTTTGAGCTGCTTCTAAAATAGTTCACTGAAAAGCAACATTTCTGCAAGGGGCGAAGAGTGGGGAGGAAGGGGCCCCGCTTGACTTGGGGGCCATGCAGGGTCCTGTGGGGAGATGGCCTGAGGTCCTGCTCTCCCCCCTCGGCTTCTCCTGGAGGCCCCCAGCCGGTCCTGCGGGCTGGAGCGACCCCGCTCGGCTGGTACCTTGGAGAGCGCCGCGCCCTGGCCTCAGCACCGGAGGGAAGACGGGCCGTCGGGCGGGGCGCCTCCCAGACCTTCCTGGGGGCTGCCCGCCTCTTCTCCTTCCCCTTCCCCTTCCCCTTCCCCTTCCCGCCTCGCTCCGCCCCGACGTGGCGCATCACACGGGCGGCACCCAGGAGGAGCCACGGCCGCCTGGCTCGCCCCATCTCCTGGCCGGCCGAGCGCCGCACTCCTCACACTGCCCGCGGTTGCCGGGGCGCGCCAGGCGGCAGAGCGGCTGGCCGGGCAGAGCAGAGCCGGGGCGGCGATGCGCTGGCGCCGGGCAAGTCCTCGGGAGCCTCGTCCGCCGCCGCCGCCGCTGCCGCAAGATGCCCGGGAAGCTCCAGAACCGCTACAACCTGGTGGACGACGCGGGGGACGCGCGGGTGCCGCTGCACAACGAGGAAGCCTTCCAGCATGGCATCCACTTCCAGGCCAAGGTGAGCCGGGTGAAGGAGGGGAGCGCATCCCGCCTGGGCAACTCAGGGGCCACGGCGCCCCCACCCTCGCGCAGCTCCCTCCACTCCAGTCCCGGCAGCCGGGGCCAAGGAAGGCGAGCTCCGGCGCAGGACACGTCCCTCAGGCCGCGCCAAGCCTGGCACTCAGCCGGATCCGCCTGCGGGCAGCTAGCCGGCCGGCTGCGCCTGGGAAAAGCCGGCGAGGAGGGGTCCGCGCAAGGGGAAAGGGGCAGAGCTGCTTGGTCACTGCTGCATTGAAAAGGCAGCGAAGTTTGAAACAGAGCCCCTCTCTGCAGCCACAGTCTACCCTCTGGGCATCAGGTGTGAAAGGAAGACTTATTTAGCAGCCAACTTCCATGTCTAGGAGTGGCCACCCCCCTGATGCGCCGGTCAGATTGGAAAACATGCCAAAACGTGCCATGTTCCTTTTTTCCTCTGCCATGTTCTTCCTTATCTTGCCATTCCCACAAGGAGGATGCTGGCTATGCAGTCAAGGCAGACTGGGCAAAAACCTGGTTAGGGAGCCCAGCCTGGTTGACTAGCCAGTGTTGGTCTTCCGTCCCTGGGGTGGAGCCAAGAAATTTTAGGGGCCAGGGAGGGGGCAGAAAAAACCAAACAGGTCCACTGCAAGGGTTTGATCTGGCTTTGCATAAACTGGTTAGTCCTGTTGGGTGCTTTTTAAACCATTATTTTAATGTCCTTAGATTTCAGAATTTAAGTGAGTTGGACAGTTTCCCACAGAATTAATTAGCAGCCTAAATGGGAAGGGAAACCGCCGCTCCCCCCCACACACCTGCAATAATTGCCTCTTTCACATTTGCTGCACAAGGGCAGCTCCCTGGATCTGGATGCTTGGCTGAAAAAATGTGGAGGCTTCCTGTTGGCACAGATCTCTTTATCAGCCTGAATGGAAAGGGAGTGGATTCTCTGATGAGAAAAGTCTACTGCAAATATTCAACATTGTAGAATGTAGAATTTGTATCCAGGGGGAGATTTACAAAAAAAATAAAAAATGGGAAAATTGGTCCCCCTAACTGGCAACATTCAGACAAATTCAGTTTTGCAAAAAGCCAAAATAACAATTTTTGCTGATTTCAGCCTTAATGCCCACCAGTTGTTACAGTGGGTCAGGATGGGCACAAGTTGGAATCACCGAGATCTCCTCGGGGGCAGAATTTCAGCGGCCAGATAGCCACACACCGTGACATATTTTAATCTGTGCAATCTTGCAAGATCTCTCGATGGGAGTGGAATTTAAGCCCCGTTGCCAGCAGATTATTCTCTCTCTCTACCTTGCCCCAATGAAATATTCCTGGGTACCTGAACAGGGACAACAGCTGAAACCGGCTGCTTTGTGGAAAGTCTGTTTTAAAACTGGGTAGTCTGGGTGGCTTTTCTGAAGAAGATCTGGCTAGGCTCTGCCTTGGCCTCCCTTCTCTGAAGGCACCCAGGATTTGGCTACATGAGGAGGGGTCTGGAGTGGCCATTTTGGTGGGCAGAGTGCATAGGTGTGTGTGTGTGAGAGAGAGAGAGATACGGAGATAGAAGAGAGACCTCCCCAACTCCTCACTTCCCAACTGGGCCAAATTCTGCCTCTTTTCCCAACAAAAAGAAAAGGCACCAAGCCCCTCATTTTTCAGTGGGCAAATTGCCAAGGGTGGTCCTACAAGAAGCAAGAGAGACGGGAAGTGGGGGACCGAGCAGAAGACCACCGAAGAGCCATGGGTGCACTTCCCATTTTAAAGCTTCAGGAGATAAAAATACACATTGAGTTAGCACTCCAGAAACGAAGAAAAGCAAAGCAGAAAAGACGATGATTTCCTGGCATGTCGGCCTTTTTGGTCTTTAATTAGAACCACTGGAGGGGAGAGGATTTAAAAATAGTCTATGAACAATGCATTGTTTACAGTGCGGCTTGTAGGTGTCAATTATTAGTTGTTTATATTTGGAAGGGTCCAACCCACAAACTGTCCATATTTCTTTTCTTTTTTTTTTAATTCTTAATTGCCTCCTTAAATGTTGTTCTCAACCCGATTTGCAAGCCAGCAGGCCAGGGATCTCTTTGCTTTAGCACAGCAAAAGCCTTTTGCAATCGCTCGTTTCTGAGTTTGCCCTTTATGTGGGGCTCACCAAATATGCGGCCCTACACGGCCCATCAAGGGCCAGGCGGCTAGAAAAAATAATTTGGAGTCCAGGGCTGTTCTTTGGGACCTTTGAATTCAGCTCTTTGAGCCACATGTGGCACTGAGTGGCAAGCAAAATTGAGGACTGGGGCAAGGAGCCTGCACCAATGCCCAGACAGATCCTGAGGGAAGAGAGGGGCTCCCCTTCCTGGGCTTTGGCATTGGGGTAAATGGCATCCCCCCACTTCTCTCTCTCTCTCTCTCTCCCCCTCTAGTACATTGGTAGCTTGGATGTGCCAAGACCCAACAGCCGAATGGAGATTGTGGCCGCCATGCGAAGAATCCGGGTGAGTCAGCGTGGCCCCCCACCCCTCACCTCTTCTCTGTGCTGCCCCCCTCCCCAACCTTCAAGGCCCACCCAAGCATCTTCTGTTGGGAGGGGGGAGGGGGAGGAAGACATGACGTTCTCTTGTTCCCAAATTCCTCGCCCCAAATGCCACCCCTGCCTTCCTCTCTGAGAAGCAGCCATGCCACCTTCTGTTCGGCAGGGCTCCTGCTGTCTTTGCTCCTGAGCCCATGGAAAGAAGGCAGGCAGATGCAAGAAAAGGCAGCCAGGGATGAATAAAGGAGCAGGAGGAGGTGGCCGGCCCTTTCAAAGGGGCCATTCTGGCCCATGTTTCATCAAGGGGAGGGTTGCCTTCATTTCCTCCCTGGGTTCTCGTGGGCGGTGGGAACCATGGCAGGTGGGCGGTGTGTGTGTGTGTGAGCAGCACCTGTTCTGGAAGGACAAAGCACTCTGCCCAAGGCTGTGCTGTGCCACTCTTATCACCCTGCACACTGTTGACGCTGTTGATGTGAGTAGGCCAACCAGCAGATGCTTGCGGCCCAGATGTGGAGGTGGGAAACGAGTGGAGGGAGAGGCAGACCACTGAAAGTTCAAGGAGAAACTGCTCCGGTGTCCTCATAAACTGGCCACCTGACCCTCACCTCTGCTCAGAACTCAGTCAGTCTCCAATAACTAAAAGCTGAGTCCTCTCTGGACAGGAAAACAGCCACAAGAACTTCAAGGTCACAATCCAACTCAACAGGAAGGCATCAAGTTGGAGAGGCTGGCTAGATGGACCAGAGCTGATGCCCTCTGACACAACCAAGGGGCCTGTTGGCTGCTGGCATCCTCCTCCTTCCTCTTGATTGCTGCCCAGCTTCTGATCACGCTGCTGCTGGTTTTGCAGGATTTAACCTGGTGGGTCTTCTTCTTTGTGCTTTCTGGGCCAATGGGTTGGCCTTTAAAACGAATACCCAGCAGCACAAAATCCAGTTCTGAAAAGTTCCTCCATTTGGAGAGGTGGTTCCAAGGAAAATCCACCGGTGTTTCTCAACCCTGCCCACTTGAAGATGGATGGACTTCAACTCCCAGAATTTCCCAGCCGTCACGGATGGTCTCCAACTCCCAGCATGCTGGTTGTGGACTTCTGGGAGTTGAAGTCCACTCATCTTCAAGTGGGCAAGGTTGAGAACCACTCTTTGTAGCCCACATCTCCCTTGCGTCATTTCTCAAGACACGAGGATGACGACCATGGAAGGGATCTCAGGCCAAGTGTCTTCTTCTCCTGTGATTCCATTGGAGGCATCTGCCTGGCTTTTCTAGCAGACAGAAGGTGCCCTATGAGTCTCGCAACCAACAGATTTATTATGGCTTGTGCTTCCTTCCTTGATTCATGCATCGCCTTTTGGCTGAGCTGAAGAACAGATTTTTCACTGCAGGGAGAGCGAAATCAAGAACTTTAATCTCTCTTTCGCCGGTATGTTGAGTGGGGAAGAAGAACCTGTTTTGCCAGAAGAAATACTTGAGGGGGAAAAAATAATGCAAACCAAAATCCGACTGAGATGCCACCCACGCAGGAGCTGGTTCACAGAAACCAACGATTAAGAAGCCTGGAGAGACCCAAAGGACGGACGGGGGAGAATTCAACCAAGACTGTTCCTACAACACAATATCAGACGATTCCTGCAGCCAACCTCAAAGTGCAAAGACTATGAAAGCTCAGAAGACAAATCTTCTGGTCCCAGTAACCGACCCAGATTGGATCCTGCAAATCCATTTCCCACTGCCTTAAAAAAACAACAACACAGGGTGTTACATGGTTGCACAATTGATGGCACCAACTCTTTGGACATGCCACCGAACGGCCGAACAAACCCATGATTTTTTTTTCAAGCCAATCTTTTGCAAAGACCCTCTTCCTGTGGGAGAAGCTGTCAAGGGGAAGGGGAAGGGGAGGGAGGAATAGATGACAAGCCACGAGGCTCAACATTTTTCTCCTGGCGCAAATGCTCTACCACCCCCACAAAACTGGGAAGCCTCCAGAGCAGAGATCAAAGGCGGGGGCTTTCTGAGTGAAACCTTCCCTTGGAGGAGAACAAACCAGGAGGAAGGAAGGAAGGAAGGAAGGGCCAGAGAGAAAAGAGGAAGAATCGAGCGGAATGCAAATGGGGCAGATAAGAGCTGATTATGCCAGGCTACGCTGTCATTAAAGCCAAGCTAAGCCTGAATTTGAATGTATTTTTAAACGACAAGGCCTCCCTTCGGATTATTCTTAGCTGCCTGCAGTTGTTGACCTTTCTGAGCTGAAATTAAGTGTCTCCACCACCACCACCACCCCACGAACCCCAAAGCTGTGTCTCCTGACTTGTCGGCCATAGCAGCTCCATTCTGACTCGCCTGGAATATTAAGCAGAGGGGAGGGACGCCTCCTTGGGGCGCCTGGGCACCTGTCCCTGCAGAGCTTCCCCCCTCGCCTTTCCCGAGGATACCACCCACCCTCTGAATCGTGCCCTCCGTCTCCCCCCTGTGGCACAGCCGTTCTCTGCATTTCCACCTTTGGTGGCGCTGCCACCCTGGCACCAGCCCAGGCAAGGACAGGAAGCCTTTTCCCCCTTCCATTCTCACTGCGGTTTTTGATTTACGGATGAGAAATTTAGCCACAAGCCAGCCCCCGCCTTCAGGAAAGCTTCCCGGCTGACTTCCAAAGAGCCAAGTCATTGCAGGGGCTGGGGGGGGTAGGGTGGAGGAGGATTCACTTAATGACTGCACGATTCACTTCAGAACGGCAGCGATTTGCTTAACAAGGGTGGCGAAGAAAGTCATAAAATACGGGGCGGAGGCTGGCATAGCACTTCACAAGCGCCCCATTTAGCAAATGGGCTTCCTGTGCCAAGGTTCTTGAGGGCCACTCTCGTCTCTCTCCCCGCCAGTACGAGTTTAAGGCCAAGAACGTGAAGAAGAGGAAAGTCAACATCGTGGTCTCAGTGGACGGAGTGAAGGTGCTGCTGAGGAAGAAGCCAAAGGTGGGTGGCCTGGCCTGGCCTGGCCTGGCCTGGGGGTGCCCAGAGACAAATGGGGCAGAGCCCCGGGGTGATCTGGGGTGGGAAGGCTGAATTTCGGGGAATTCTCTTGCTCAAGGAGAGACCCTGTACCCCTACCGTGTATCAACTGAGCCCCTGTCTCCCTCGGCAGAGAAAGGAAGGCCAGGGTTTGCTCTTGCAGCTCCTCTGAGCTTCCTTCCTCCCAAGACCGTGTCCAGGGGTGCCAAGCCCTTGTTCCCCTCAACTCCTGGAGAATATGGGGTGCTGCATGGTTGCCCAAAACAGTTGGCCCTGCTAACACCATCTCTTCTCTCAATCTCCTTTCCAGAGGAAGGAATGGACCTGGGATGAAGGCAAAGTCATGGTGATGCACGACCCTGTCTATCGGTGAGCCTCCGGTGGGAATAACTCGCATCTTCTTGCCTCTCCATGACCATCTTGGTGCCCAGACATGAATCCCTTTTTTCACTTTCCCCACTATGACAGTCACTGAACAACTGTCATAAATTGAGGACTATCTGTAACAATGCAACACTTAACTTGGGACCGAACAGCCACGCCTATACATCTGCCCCCTTCCATTGGGAAAGAAGCAATGGCACACATCTGGAAAGGACCGTTGAATCGTTGGGTGTTTAGAGTCCCCGATTCAAGGCTGTCCAGGGTGTTCAGCCATCCGAGCCAGTGACCACATCCAGGAAGACCAGGCATCAACCCTTCCAGAACCTCTGGAGAATAAGGGACCACCCTGTGCTGGTGTTTCTGAAGGTTTGGAGCAGTTGAGCTCCAGGGCAGCTTGAAGGTGGGTGGACTTCAACTGCCAGAATGCACCAACTGCCGATGAGTTAAAGTCCTCCCATCTTGGAAGTTGCCAAGGTCGAGCAAGGAAGAGATGAGATTTGCTTTAAGATGACTTTGTACCCCTCTTTCTGGTCCCACCTTCCCGTAGGATCTTCTACGTCACCCATGACTCCCAAGATCTCAAGATCTTCAGCTACATCGCCAGGGACAGCGCCAACAACTCCTTCCGCTGCAACGTTTTCAAGTCCAAGAAGAAGGCAAGCCAAGCTGGGCTAACCTGGGCTACCTCATGCCACGTGTTGGCTCCCGCTAACCCGGTGTCTTCCCACAGACCCAGGCGATGCGCGTGGTGCGGACGGTGGGACAAGCTTTTGAGGTGTGCCACAAACTCAGCCTGCAGCACGCCCTCCAGAATGCAGACGGGCAAGCGGATGGTGCCAGCAACAACTCTGCTGATGACACTCAGATAGAAGGTGAGGCGGGTGAGAGGACCTTTCCTGGGTTGTAAATCTGGAGAAGGTAAAGGTGACTTGTCTCATCATCTTGGGCTTCCTAAAAATGGAGGATTTGAGATGGGAAAGTAAAATCTTCCGGGTGTCTCCCATCCCAAACGAAATGCAAATTCAAGCTGTGCCCACAAATGGCTGCAGGACGCCCTTTGATCCATCCAGAAATTAAATTGCCTGCAGCAGATAAGTTGAGACACACCTGAATTTGTTTCTGCTACCCAAGGTCAACCTGTCTAGATGAAAGGCAGATAAGCAGCCCAGCTCTGTTGCAGGAAGTTCCAAAGTAACCCAGTCCGAATCTACTCCAGATTCCTCCTCCTCCTCTTTCCTAGGCTGGGAAGGGGCTTCTCCGGAGGACCAACTCAATCATTAGCTTGAAGTCAGCCCCCTCCCCCCTTTCAAGGGGATCCATAGTCCCCCAAATGCCAGAATCCCAGCTGGGTCTTACTTTTCCCACTTTGGTTGTGTCCCCCGAAGGCCTCCGACCCCTGGAACCAGACTTGGCTGACCGAGACCTGGGCTTGGCCGGGTCGGTAGGGGTGTGCCTGCCCGACTGCGGGGTCTGCGAGCTGCCTTTCTCCATGCCTGACCTGGGAGAGCTGAAAAATGGGCTCAGCCCCAAGGCAAGGGGCAGCCAGGTGGGTGACTCCCTGGGGAGAGCCATGAAAATGAAACAGGAAAGCTGGATCCGTGGGGCTTCCTGGGGGGAGAAGGGGGGGTGAAAGGAGCAGCCCCCATTTCCACTCTCTTCTGGCTTCCAGGAAAAGGAGAACGGCAGTCTCCGGCCTTCCTCTGCCCAGCCCCTCGGCAGCACAGGGAGCCCCTCTTCCTCTGCCTCGACCACCCCTCTTGCCTCTCAGCACTGCCTGCAGCTGCTCCAGCACCAGCTCTTCCAGCAGCAACAGCAGACGCAGGTGGCAGTTGCACAGGTAAGCCTTCTGGAAGGCTGGAAAAGCTCTGCTGGTCAGTTAGAACCACAATTCACTTTGGTCAGGTGAAGGAAGCAGCCCACTGAGATGGTTTGTGGAACTCCTGGCAACAATGATTCTGGTGGAGCTGCGAGTCCAACCAGGGTTCCCCAAGATGTGACAGAGCAGTCTGCATGGACTTCTAGGGTCGAGTGTCCTGGCGTGGACATTATAGCAGACAGTATATAAATCTTCCACCTGTCCAAACTGCAAAGTGAGCTCCAGCTGCCACCCAACCAGGTGCCCCACTGCAGTTCCCAGCCTACATGCACCTGGTGCTACATCTCTCATTAGAACCTGTCCCCTCTGGGCATCATCTGCTGAGACACACATCCTCTTCCCAAAAGGTGCAGCTTCTGGAGGACCAGCTGTCTGCAGAGACTACGGCCCGCGTGGAGGCCCAGGCACGTGTCCGCCAGCTACTCCTGACCAACCGCGACCTCCTCCAACATGTCTCCTTGCTGGTGAGGCAGCTGAAGGAGCTGGAGGTCAAGGTGCAGCTGCGGCATCCAGGTGAGCAAGGGATCAGCACAGGTGAGGTGGATCTCTTCCTTGCCAAGAGAACCAAAGGGCTCAGGAGGCAGGAGGGAGAAAGACAGTCAGGAGTGGAGGAGCAAGGGAGGGAGGCCACTGGAGACCATGTCGGAATAAACCTGGCTGCCCCAGAGTAGCACCTTCTTATAACATGGCACGAAACCTGCCAGGCTCCAGGTGTCTCTGAACCATGCCTTCCCCCTCTCATCTCCAGTGGAACGTTCCCTGCAGAACTTGAGCTCGGAGCAACCTCTGTCCCTCAACCTGAAGGACCACTACAATCTGGAAATCAACTTGTCTTCCACCTCAACGCCAGCCAGCATAGTGGGCAGCCCCACAATACATCTAGCTTCTTATGAATCCCACCGGAACTTGACCAACTTGGAATTGGGGGGCAGGCTAGAGAAAGAAGAACAACTGGCGGTTCTGGAAGGGCCTGATGGACTCCGCAGTGTGGAGGGATCTGAGGCTGATGAATGCAATGGGCCCAATGGAAGCACGCAACCAACTTGCAGCGGTCCCAATGCCATGATGCTGAGAGAAAGGTAAGTTGTGGTAGACTGCTCTGTACTGACCCAACCAAACCTCAGGTTGAGGTTCCACACCCAACCATGAGTGGTCTTGACTCTGACCCGCTTCCCATCCTCCTTTGACAGATTGCAGCTGTTCATCCCCAAGCTGAATCCACCTCCACCAACCCTGCGAAGGAGGTCCAGCAAAACCATCTCTCCCTGCTCAGAGGCAGAGAAGATTGGGGCGGCTTCCAGGGCCGCCCCTGAACCCTCCATGCTCAGTGGCCCAGGTGTCTTCTCTAGGCCCGAGTCTGAAGCCAGGACTCTGGGAGGAAGCCAGAACTCCAGTGCCCGTGCCAAAACCCAAGGCCAGGAGAGTGTTGGGCAGCCAACAGAAGCCCACACGTTGGGGGAAGCAGCTGAGAACTGGGATGCCCCACGGCCCTTCTTGAGCATCGATGAAACCTGCTTGCACATCAGTCTGTCTGAGGATGAGCTTGACCGGAACGGGAGCGGTGCTGCTCAGGCATAGAAGCGCTTGAGGGACAGACTGTGGTTGAACGCTCTAGAAGAGAGAAATCCTGAAGTGGATTCCTTAAAGTAACCTGCAGAAGTTGGGAACTGAAACCACTGTCTCCAAATGAAGGCAATTTGTGGGCTCTGAAGTCTTCCACCTCAGAAACAGGCGTCTTCCTCCAGGTACCATCTGAAGGCTCCTAAGAAGTTTCACCCAACTTCTTGGCGTGCTTGGCTAGTTTGGCTAGACCGTGATACCATCGTTAAGCAGTGAACATTCTCACCATCTTCACTCCCATCTGGAGAAGACCTCAGCCCCAATGGCTGAACAAACGGCACTGCCAGAAATAGCTCCCAAGGCTTGAAGGACATCAAGATATTTCAGGGGTGGAAGAGGACAGAAGAGATAATTTGCACATGGCCTAGATAATTCCAAAAGAGAGAGGCAGAGGCAGAGGGAGAGGGAGGGAGAGAGGGAGAGGGAGGTTCTACCATTTGGTCAACCAAGGTCAACATTTGAGAGCTGAGAGAAAGCTAGTTCTAGTTGAGCAATGATTTCCAGGAGTCTCCACGGAGTCAGGCAGGTTGCTCTCCCCAAGTCTGCAGGACAGAAGCTGTCTCCTCCTGAACCACGGAGCTTGGAGCTGAGGGGGACACATCAGTGCCAGGATTTTGGAGTCAAAGAAACCTGGTCTCCCCCCTACAAAGTCTCTTTCCTCCCTGTCTCCTTTATCAGCTCAACTTCTGCGGTTCTCCTGGAGGAGACGGGAGCGAGAGAATCAGGGGAGAAGCTGGTGCTTACCAAAAACCGAGGTTTTATTGGGTCCAAAGAAAGAGATTCTGCAGAGATTCAGGAATTTGGCCCAAGTAGCCAGAAGCTGAGATGCTCGCCCCTGGGCTGAAGGCCATCTGGGTTGAGTAGAGGCTGTGATAGCTGCCACCACCAGCCCAAACCCCCCTCAATACCAGGGGGAGATAAACACCCACCAGCAAGGAGCCCTTTGGCAATTTCACAACCTCAGAAAAGGATGGGACTTGCATTTCAAGCACCTGGTTCACACAGAGCCCCGAAGGATGACAAGCTGCATGGCTGATGACCACGAAAAGAGGGGGCAAGAGTCCAGAGTGTGTTGCCAAAACATCCAGGGGAGGGGAGACCCCTTCAAGCACCAGAAACGAGGCCTTCGTATTAAATGCCGGGCAGACACGCGTGAAGGAGCTGAGCAAAGGAGGGAATTGTGCGAATATTCACCATGTAGGAAGGAATGTGTGTGAGAGAGAAAAACAGACTGGGGAAGAAGGAAGGAAGGAAGGAAGGAAGGAAGACTAGGACTTTGCCCTGGGACAAGCTGTCCCCAATCGGGAGGCAAGAGGGCAGCTTCACAAGCAGCGACTGGGGTTGCCCATCTCCAAACACCACCCGCCCTCCCTCCCTCCTCCGGTGCCTGTAGCACAGACTGAACATTTTCTGATGCTGCCAATAACAGAGAGAAAACCCACAAACACCACGCCTGGATCTGCAACACACACAGAGGGGCTTTCCGAAAGTCGCCCCCCCCCCCAAGGCAAGCCATAGTTTCAGGGATGCAGATGTTGCCACTGAAAGCCTGGGAAAAAATCCTGGCTGAGTTTGGCCACCCAGCAGTGTCCTTACTTCCCGCCCCCCTGCCCCCCCAGGACAAAAACAGAAAAAAGAAGAAGAGGCCTTAATTTCTGAATCTGAAGCCAGCTATCCATCTCCTCTCTGCGTTCCTTTCCCCCCCCCCCCGGCCCCCGAAGGGAGAAAAAGGCAGGGAAAAAAATGCATGGGAAGCATTCTTCACCAAAAATCATTGAGAATTGGTGTGCGGTATAACACACCACTTGCAATGGAGGAGTGTTGGTTGAGGGCAGGGGAGTGACGTGGCTGCCCTCTTTTCATCGGCCACAGCCCCCCCCCAGCCTCACAGCCCCCCAGGGGGAAAAGTTTCCGAAGGAGAGAGAAGACCCTCCTTGGTCCAGGCACCAAAACGCCTTGGGGTCCAGATTTAGAGCCGGGGTCTCTTGCCACAGGCAACCACGCAAAACCTGCTGCAAGAAAGAGCAAGCTGGGGAGGGAAGGGAAACAGGGTGGGTGAGAGCAGCTGGGGGGGGGGGGGCTGGCCGGCGTTTCCCAGGGGTCTTCTGCCCCTTGTTGGAGAGCTTCACCAAACAGAGAAGGGGAAACAGTTGAGTATACGATGTAAAACCATTCGTGTTTCCAGGATGATAAAAGTAATTCCCAAATTATTTCCTCCTTCTCTTCTTGGCGCTGTCTTTTGGGGAGGGGGAGGGCCTGGGGGTGGGTTTCCTGTGCTTTCAACGGTGCTGCCTTTGACCCAGTTCCCCTATGGATAGAACTTAATTCTAGCACTTAATCTCTCCGATAAGAGATCGTCCCACAAGACTCACACACAAACACTCGGACTCCTCCATTTTAAGCATTTGGGGGCAATCTGTTGAAAAGAGGATTTTAAAAGACTTCTGTATGTGTCTGGGCAAATGTGTGCCAGCCTCAACCTTCCCAACACATTCAGCTCAAAGGAATAAATTTTGAAGATGTTTTTAGAGACCTGTGGAGAAACAACCAAAGCGACTGTGCGCAGGTGTTACGTGGGAGCCAAAATGCCCACTAACCACTAAAGGAAAGTTCGGGAACACAAGATATACGTTCTGCTTCTCCCGGCTCCGTTCAACCCCCCATCTCCTGCCTCTTGTGGGCATCAGGTCAGCCCGAATGCCAACTCCGTAGCT
Source organism: Myanophis thanlyinensis (assembly GCA_017656035.1). NCBI lineage: Eukaryota > Metazoa > Chordata > Lepidosauria > Squamata > Homalopsidae > Myanophis > Myanophis thanlyinensis. The sequence continues at coordinate 43,221 of JAEANM010000032.1, read as the reverse complement.
TCCTTGCCTGGTGGATTTTAGCCACTTTGCCAACCAGGCACAGAAGGTGGAGCTGGCACCTGGCTAGCAAGACAGGGCCCCCCGTGGGTCAGCTCAACTCTTCCTTTTGGGGGAGGGAACGGGGGGGGGGAAAAGGGGGAATCAAAGATCAAACTCAGGATGAACACAGGTGAAAGTTGGTATTTTTCTGGCAGCTCTTCCTTCAACAAAATCCTGGGAAGGAAGGAAGTCTCAAACCAGAGCCAGGAGCTGTCCAGTTGTTTCCTAAAACATAAATCTTTGGACTGGATCCACGCCAGCTTTTCAACACCCAGGAAAGGCCTAATCCCCCACCCACACGATTGTGGGAATCAGCAGCAGGTGGGCTATTTTGCAGCCCCTCTCCCTCCTGAGATGCCCTCTGCCCCTCTGATAAAACCAAAAGTCCGGCACCCTTCTCCCCTGGCACAATTCCTAACCGAATGAAGGACACACAAAGGACACTGGCCATGTTGCACAACTGCACAACGAGGGTTTCATTGCAACAGATTGGCACCGGCAAAGGTGTGAACAACACCGCCATTTCCCTCTATTTTTCCAGGTGTGGGGTACCTGCAGCTTCTTGTGCCAGCCCAGTCCTGGTGGGGCATCACCTGAATCAAAGCCAACTCAAACCTTTTTGGAAAGGGTGGCACTGCGTGGCATCTTAAGGGAGAAGCAGAGGGTGCCGGACCCCCACTTCTGGGGTCTCCACCTCAACTGTGGCTGGCTTCCTTGTCCCTTTTAATCCCACCAGCGTGTCGCTCAAGCTGACGTTTCCCCCTACAGGGCTCAAGGCAAGGGTCTGGGTTCGAGTTTCGCACATCCCTTGCCTTCCTAGCCATCAAAGAGCATTGCTCACATGGGTCTTGGGATGGGCTGATGGGAGGGGTCTCCGTGGGGCCAGGGAAAAGAGAAGCTGCTGTTCCCCTCCACTTGATGGCATTTGGGGGTGTTGTTGCCCCCATTTTTTCACTGTTTTTCCCAAGAGGCCTAGGACTCGAATGACATCTGAAATGAAGACCCGGATATCTAGAGTCCTGAGCTGGGCTCAGTGAGTGGCCTCAAGTCATCCCACGAGTACCCAGGATTGAAGGTTTGGGACTCAGAGCCTGGTCATCTCAGCCACTACACAAGCTGCCGCTTTGAACTATAACTCCCATAACGCCTGACCATGAACCAGGCTAAGAAGAGCCGTGGTTGTTCCATGCTCGAAGGTTGCCATCCCTTGTCCCCCAAACGGCATCGGACTTTCTTAGCTCCTGCTTTTGAAGGCGTCCATCCAGAAACCAGACTTGGTTTAAAAGGGGGGAGGAGGAAAGAGCGGGGGATCTTGCCCCCTCCCTCCCTGTGTGGGCCCTGCCTGCGTTTTGCACCGGAGAGCAGGGAACGTCCGGCAGAGGGCAGCACCACTCCAGGTTCTCCATGGAAAAGACAGACGCCTCTGGATCTGGAGGGCAGGAGTGAGTGAGTGGGGGCCTGTCCAGCAGGATGCAACCCAGCCCTCTCCGGCCACCGTCCTGGCCTCCTCCCTGCTCCCCACCAGCACGCAAAGGACAACCAGCCTCTTCCTGAAGGGATTTGGCCTGGGTCCCCGACAGGCAGGCAGACCACGAAAACTTGCTCGTCCTGTCGGGGTGTCCCTAAAAACACAATGGGCCAACTTCAGGCTTGGCGAGGAGGCCGTTCTCCACACGTCTGGCTTTCCCAGTGGGATGCCCCTGGACTCTTGGACCATCTGCCCCATCGGCCACATCCTTCCCACAAGCAGAGGCAGCTTCCCACACAGAATAGCAGAGTGGAGAGGGACCTTGGAGGTTTTCTAGTCCAACCCCTCCCTCAAGCAGGAAACTGTATCATAAGTTGGTTCTTTCCCATCAGACTTCCAGATTCAATCTGCATCAGATCCCAGAGCCCTTTCAGAAGTTGGGAGGGTCCCCTCCCCATCAACCATGGACCCCTCCAACATTTCCACTGCTGACGGAGACAACGGCTGTTCAGAAGCCATGCTGGCCAGGAACGGCAAACATCAACTGAAGAACTCCCGGAGTTGTTTCCTTTACAAGATGGGTAGCAAATAAATTCAATAAATAAATAAACTGTCCCTGGGTTTTCCAGCCTCAGCAGCAACTTAAAAAAAAGAAGACATATTCTTTTGTTTCAGAGTGACCCTCCATATTTTTTTTACTTCTCTCTGAGTCCGTAGTAAGGAACTCCGCAGGATTTCGTTTCTACACAACCACCAGTTGTATCTGAAATGGGGAAATGTGGTGACCAGGTTTGGAATTAGCCTGGGTTTCCACCCAGCTTCAAATGACAATCAACTGTTGGCAGAGCCAGTTTACAGGACCAAAACTGGGGTTTCCTGAAAGACAAAAACCCCAAAACCAGCTAAAATCTAGCTAGGAAGCTTGAAGGAGCCTCACTCGATGTCACACGACACCCAGAGCAGACTCCAAGATGAGCCCCAGGGAGGGTGGGAGGAAGGACAGGGTGGGTGAGCCTGTGGGGCAGCACGGCCAGGAGTTGGAATATGAGCGGCATATTTTACAGTTCAAATGTGAAAAGCAGAGACGGAAAATTGCGTTTGGGGCACCTTTCCGCCCTCCCCGTCCAGAAACCAAGAGCCCATCGCAGGTCAAATGCAGACGCGATTCGATCTAATAGGTGGCTACAGATAAATATGTCCACATAATTTCATTATCTTTTCTTGCATTGGAAAAAAGATGAAAAAAAGGAGCAAAATTCATCCGGGATGAAGCCACTCAACATCGCAGGTGGTAAAAAGATTCCGAGCCCTCCCAACAATGCCGTTGAGTTGGTAACCTGTGACTAAAATCGGCGCTGGCTTTAATTTCAGAGCCTGCGTTGGGGGCGCGCGTGCTCGTTAATCTCTATGCAAAGCAGTTGAAATGAATATGCAGCGTTCGGGAGATGTAATTGTACGGCTTCCATTCAGGCACTGTAATTTTCCAGACAGGATCCTGCAATCAAGATTCTATTCATTAGGATATAAACAATTTGGTTTCTCTTAGCTCTCGAGTCTGCCAATCATTTTGCTGGAGTGAGCATCTCTGCTATTAAAAAAAAAAAAAACAACCCAGAAGGGAAAGTTTCTTTTGTGTTTAAAGGGGGTAAAAGTTGTCGGCAACTTCTGATAAAGATGGGTTTGGGAGGGGGGGAACTGGAGTTGGGGGGGGAGAGGAGATGAGGACGGAGAGACGGAATCTCATTGTTCTCAAAACCACTTGTCCGTCTGTTGGACTACAGTTCCCATCAACTCAACCCGCGTGGGGAGAGATGCGTCCTTTGTCTGGTTCTGACAGGCTGGGCCAGTTTGCTAACAAACACACATGCACACACCCAGGAGTCCCTTCCTAGGGTAATACAATCTTAGTTCTTTAGCCCCAAGAGTTTGCGAATAACACAAGCAGAATAAGACCTCTTGTCTTGAGCAAAAGGCAGGTTGAGCGTACCTGGGCCGGAAGGTCTTTCGTCACCAAAGGTCAGCTGGGAAAGGCAAATGCCAGCTAACCACACCCTAGGTTTTGTCAACGCCTCAAAGTTTCTAGTCCTTATGGGTGAAAAGAGAGGATTGGAAATGCCAAGACAATTCTTAGAAGATGCTGGCTTGGCGAAGGGCTGTGCTGGAGACTTTTCCAAGGGAGGGGTGATGTCAGAATTTTGCAAAGCTGGTTGGCTTCCCAAATTTAGACTTATGACCATAAACTTATGCAAAATAGCCATATCCCTTAATTTGCTGAGCCCACATAGGTGAGAAGGATCAGTCCGTCCCCCCCATCCCAAACTGGAGAATGTTACTGGAAAAGTCTTAGAAAGGGAACATTTTAACAGCACAACGCTGGTCCTCCTCACCAACCCATTGCCACATTATCACACATTTTTATCTAGCCTGGCCTTCACAACCCTCCTGAATGGTAGACACTTCAGGACAGGAAAAGCTGAACTCTGAGGTCCCAAAACACTGGAGGTCCTTGGCAGTTCCCTGCCTGTGGTTTGTACAGTGTCAAAACTCAAGGTGACACAACTGTGTTGATTCTCAGGGTGAATTGTGACTTGGTGCCAAGATACACACACAAATGTTGGCCACGGATGATGGTTACAGAAACACCCCTCCCCCTCTTGCTAGGAGAAGAACGAGGATCATGAGTAATGCAGGCCAGGAATCATGGGACCTGCACTCATCCCCTCCAAAGGGGGTTCTCAGCAGACCCCCACTGGGCCTCGTCTTCCAGAAACCATAGGAAGGCTGGCTGGTGGGAACTGCCAAGTCCCTCCTTCCCAAATGAATATTGACAGAGCTAATTGCGGTCTGCTGCCAAGAATGATGGCTTGTTCCAGAGGAGCAGGGTGCAGGAAGAGAGAAGAGAGAGAGAGAGAGAGAGAAGAAAACAAAAATGACAAACGTTGCCTGGTCTTGGACTCCTCCAGAGCCGCCGCAGTCCTGGAACGCAGCAAGACGCTCCCCGGTGGGCACAAGCGGTGCAGCCCCCAACCAGACTAATTGCTTCCTGATTGTCTTCTGGCCACCCACCGGGTAAAATAGAGAGACCAAGTTTGTCTGGCACATAAGTAAGCACTCCACACCAATTTGGAATACGGTAATCATCCACTGCGCCGTCTAATTAAAATCCGATCACTTAGGATAATTATTTCATATCCTAAGTATCGGGTTAGGGGCCAGAACTTGGAAGAATAAGCTGTGGGGAGAAAGGGGGGAAGAGAGAGAGACACACACACACCCCAGATCCAAAGAGAGGAATTTTATTACTTTCCACAGGCCAGCCGAACATGCATGAGGGCACACTCTGGAAAGCGGGCATCATCGGTAGTAAAAAGCAAATTAAAACCCAACCAGAGACGGAACGGGGGGGGGGGGTGCAGATTAGAACACTTATGAACCTGTTGCAAAATTACACGTTACAAAAAAGATGCGGAGACTTTGGAAAAAGTGAAGAGCAACCAAGAGGATTAAAAACATACAAAGAACAGTTGCAAGAATTAGGAATGTCTATACTAAAGAAAATTACTAGTGGGGGACATGATCGCTGTGTTCCAGTATTTGAGGGGCTGCCACAAAGAAGTGGGGGCCAATTTATTTTCCAAAGCACCAGAAGGCAAGGGAAGGAGCGATGGATGGAAACTATTCAAGGAGAGAAGCAACCTAGAACTAAGGAGGAATTTCCTGATCATGTGAACAATTAACCAGTGGAACGTTTTCCCTCCAGACGTTGTGGGTGCTCCAATATTTCTTTCTAAGAGAAGATTGGGGACAACCATTTGTCTGAAATGGCATAGGGTCTGCCGCTTGAGCAGGGGGCTGGACTAGAAGACCTCCAAGGCTCCTTCCAGCTCTAGGATAAGTTGCCTCCACATTCTCTGGAGAGATCTGCAACCATCGATTTCAGAACCTTCAGCCAACCGACATGGGGAGGTTGCCCCAACCAACCAGAAGACAAGCGGACAGGACCGGCTTTCGTTTATGTGTTATACATTGTTCCCAAGGCCCTGGTCCAGCTCTGCAGGTCTACCATGTGCTCCCAAGGCAACACCAGTAGACTTTGCCCTGTGCTGGATCAAAATGACACAATAACCAGGTTGGAAGGGACCTTGGAGGTTCTCCAGTCAAGCTACTATCCTGCTCAAGAAGACCTACACCGTTCCAGACAAAGGGTTGCCCAAGTTTTTCTTTAAAACCTCCCGGGATGGAGCACTGACAACTTCTGGAGGCAAGTTGTTCCATGGGTTAATTGTTCTCCCAGTTCGGTCAGGAAATTTCTCCTTAGTTCTAGGTTGGATATCTCCTTGACTCGTTTCTATCCGTTGGCTCAAAAGAGGCCTTCCAGTTTTCCTGCACTGGAAAGTCCCAGTTGTATGCAGAGGTTAAGCTGCACCTCTCCAAACAAGCTAGCACTGCAGTCATTGGTTGGCCAGTGAAATGGAGGCATCTCTCCTCAACGCTCTGGCCAAGGAGAACTTTTGTCGCGGTGACGGCTTTTCTTGGGAAGACGCACCAAAGCTTGCCAAGGAATCCAAAGAGGAGATGGACAACTGCTAGACTAAAGTTTTGGCCCCCGACCTCAGCTGCATCTCGCCCTGCTCGGGGGCCCATCCATCACCGCCATTGACATCCTCTTGACAACTTTTTTTTTTCCGAGTCCGGATGCTCCAATTCCTGCTGATTACACATCAAGAGGACCCAGGAGAGGACTTGGTATCTCCCATTTCCAGGAAGGGAGGGGATGTCGAGGAAAAGATACCGATAACCACACACTCCCCCGAAACCTCATTCAGCTTGGCTCGCACCGCGGGGACCAGCTATTGTTCCTGCTGGAAACGTCCAGCGAGACGGAGAAAGTATTTCCTCAGCTATAAATCTCCAAGCCTCTTTCCCTTGGCACCATGTCCTCCTTCACACACACACACCCGCCCTCCCCAGAAAGTGTCTTTTGTTAAGTCCTCTTTGCAAAAACAAAACAAAACAACCCAACCACCCCAAACCCAGCAGCCTTTGCAGGTGGGGCTCAACCAGCCTCCCCTACCCGTATGTTCTGTGGGTAGGTTAGCTCTGTCCCTCCCTTCCCGTGTGTTGTTTGTATCTCTTCAGTCTTGGGGAATGGTGGCACGCAGGCCACAGCAAAGCCCTTCGCTCTCTTTCAATGGAGAGTCTCAACCATCCAAGCTACGGTTGGGCCAAAGGGGCTTCTCCAACTGGACTTCCTTGGCCTTTCCCACCCCCTTGAAAACATTCTGCTTCTCATTCAAGGAGAACTGAAGAAGCTTCTTGGATGAGAAGCAAAAACGTTTTCAAGGGGAAAAAAACCCCAAGAAAGTCCAGTTGCCTTTTGGAAAAAGCATCTTTGGGCCTTTGCTCTCCGGGTCTTAGGAGCCAGGAGGAGGAAACGTCTCTCTCTCTCTCTGACACGTCACAGAAAGGACAGGATGACCAAAAGTGGGAAGAAATGTGAAGTAAGAGAGGGAAGCGAGGGGAGAAAACTTGCAGCCTGCCTTGAGTTTACTTACGTAGGACTTGACCCTGATTTTGGGATGCTGTCCGTGGGGTGCCCAGAGTGGCCCTTTTCCCCTTTCTTGGCCGATCATTCCACAGGCAACAGAGTCCATCAGGGCCCCCCACCCACCCCCTTGTGAAATGGTTGGTCCAACTTCCAGGAGACTTTGCACGCCCTCCCTCCGATGATTTTCATCACCCTCATTTAGCTCCTCCATCCTTGTTTAAAAATGACTTTGCTCCCCGTCGCTTTGGAAACCGCCAAGAGAAGAGCCCCCCTCCAAGGCGCCCCACCCACCCACCCAGCCGCTCAGCTCAGCGCAGCAGCGTAACCAGCAACAGATGCTGAGCTGACCTCTGCAACTTCCTGGAAACATGCATTTGTCAAAATAAAAATAAAAAGAGATTAATGTGAGGAAAAGGATTTTCAAACTAGGAGGAAATCATCGCCGCCTTGGGCCCAAATGTGCTGGCTTGAATTTTCAAGGGTGGGCGAGGAGGCGACCCCGTCTGTCGGCAGGGGACGGCAGGGCTGGCACTGCCCACCCACTTCAGAGGGTGAGAAAGCATCTGCCTGGCATGGACGTCGGGGCAAACGCCGGAGGCCTCGGACAGCAGTCGCTCCTGAGCCCTCTGCCCACTGCCCACTGCCAGGCGAGGCGCCCTCAACTCCAAGCTAGGCGAATCTGGGTGTTGTGGCCGACTATCTGGGCAAGGAAAACCCAGGGAACTTTGGTGGGAAAAGTCTGGGGAGGGGGAAAACGCCCCTCTTTTTTTGCCCTGCGTAGGGGGGTCTCGTCTCCCAAGGCCTTCAAAATTACGACAAAGCACAAGGGATTGGAGCGTCTTCCTGGCTAGTAAATGAAAACAGCAAAATTATGTCGGAAGAACCGGCAAAGAGTCGTCTTGGATGGCCCCGTGATTAAGAGGAAGAATATGTAAATGTACGTGGCCGTTGCCATAGCTACTACATGAATTACTGCTGGCGTTCGGGGGTGGCAGTCCTCCCCCCCCTTCCTCCTTTTAAAAGCGGCTCTCCAGAAGGGTCAAGGTTTGCATTCCCAATGAGCTGGTCTCCCGAGGAGGCGGCTGCCATGGGAGGATTCAGAAACAGGGACCCCGGCTGCTCCACCCCAGGCTGCGTGATCCCCGAGACCAAGAGGCGGAGGGAATCGTGGCTTGCTAAAGAAGCCAGGTCCACATGACCCACAAAGCCAGAGCTAGCAAGCCCCACTAGGGCTTAGCTCAATGGGTGGGTCTTGACCGGCGTACAGCATGCTTAGAGTGGGGGGCTGGGGTGCCCCAATTCTGGGGGTTGGCGCCCACACGGAATAGCTCGGCCTCTGGAAGGAAGGCCACCATGAGAAATTAACTCTGCAGTCATCTGAGGTGGGGGAGAAAGATGCCTGGCAGGACCCCCAACCAGCAGCTGCCTCCTCGGGGTGGCGAGAGAGCTCTGCCTAGCTTCCTACCTTGGTCTCCAGCTGGACTGATTATGCCACTCGTTGCCTGGCACTTCAGATACAAAGTCAGCCCAGGGGAACCCTGGCACCGGCTTCCAGCCCACTTGAAGGTGCCAGGTACCCAAGGCCACCGTAGCCATAAGCACCCGCTTTGGTTCTCTATCTCTCACACAACGTCCTTTTTCCTTGGCAAGACGAGAGGAAGCATGCTGTGGCTTTGTGTTGGGGGGGGGGGTCTTCTTTGGAAGACCTGGGCTTCCTCTCTGGAGGGCTTCCCTAGGCAACGAGATGGAACACAAAAACCTTCAGTCATAGTAGTTACGCTGTGTCTACACACAGCGAGAGGCTCTGATGGCTACTCTGGGCGGGCCGGGCGTCCAGCCATCAGGAAGCGACCAACAGGCGGTCCTGACCCCAGCCATGTGCCCCTTCCCTAAGGCACCGCACCCAAGGTGGGGCTGGGTGAGGCTGCAGGAGCTCGTGGCCAGCCCACTCTCTTGGCTAAACACAGGAAGGCGAAGGGTCAGCAGCAGGAAAGCGGGGGGGGGGGGGGGAAGACTGCCAACCAGAGAGAGACGGCAGAGCGGAGGGAGGGAGCCCCTGCCCGGCCTCTCCCCATATAATCCGTGGGGAAGGAGGGAGGACTCGCTCTTCTGAACAGGGATGGATGGACAGAAAGTGTTCAACCTTCCTACCTGGGCACACAGGAGCAGCAAAAGCTCCAACCCAAGTGTGGATCCCAATTCCGTGGATCCCAGGAAAGAAGGACAGAGTTGGAAGTCCAGCCCCCTGCTCAAACTGGCTTAGTCCACTGCCTCCGACGGCATTTTGGCCGCAAGAAGTATTACAGATGGACAAAACCCACGTCAATTTACAGAGCCTCCTTGGTTGTTTAGATGGACACAGACAGAGGGAGGGACGGGATTCTTCAGCCGTGCAAGAGAAGGTGTCCCCCCCCGGAACTGAGGGACTATTCCGAGCCAAGGTGAGGGCAGTTAAAAGTCGAATGTCCCTTAAAATGGATGAGGAGATTCACAGAAAGAGAACCTTGAACCTTAGCAGGAAGTATCGATACTTCACTGCGTGGTTCCCGGAAACAAGAAGGAAACTGTAGATTAATGTCACCGCAGACCGTAAGAACCCATCAAGGCTCCTGAATTTAAGCCTGGGATTAATGGTTGTGTGAAAAGGTCTGTGAGTGTGGCTCAAAATATTAGAGACAAAGCTCAGCAGGCGAGGAGGAAAAAGTGGCCGCCTTAGTTTGCCCCAAGAAGAGGAGCACTAAGAGATCCATAACAATGTCCTTAAACCACATCACAGCCATAAAGATTTATTCCAGAATTACAGAGAACATTTCTCGTATATTTCAAACAAACACATGACAAAAGGCATGAGAAGTCCAATTTCTCAAAGAATATGCATTTAATGACTGTTGAGTACAGATAAGGTCTATCCAACACCAACAAAGAGTAATCTACAATCCACAAAAAAAAAAAAAAATCTTCACGGTTTTCCTCTATGGCTGGTGTACGTGCAGAGGCACAATTTTTCCCGCTCTACCAACTCCAGAAATAACCTCGGTTGCCGTATCTCGCAGGCTTGTACTCGCCTTCAGTTGACGGGTTGGCTGGCGGTCTCGTTTGGGAATGGCAGGGGTTCTCGGGGAGGGGCCGGTCGGTCTTCACTTTAGTGACCTGGAAAGGGGAGAATCACAAGGGAAGATCTCGCTAAGCAGAAGGGATGGAAGGAGCGGGTTCCTGCTTGTTTACAGAAAAGCTGGTGATGGGATGGTGGGAAAGGAGCAATGGGCACTTGATTCACCGACCGCAAGGATCGACCTGCCTCAAGAGAGACACGGGGCTGGGGGATTGTCTTTGGTTACCTTTGACAGCTGACCCAGCTCTGGCCTCACCCAGCCCAACTTGTCCAGCACGCAGTCATCAAAGAGCTGCTGCTTCTTCCGACAATGCCGAAACTGCAAGGTGTTGCTGTCATCGAGGCAGTTCCAGTATTGGCTGAAGGGCTCGGCGCAATGCAGCTTCACCTGCCTGTAAAAACCAAGAGGAGTCCGCGTTTGGTTGACCGAATAAAAGGTTGCAAGACGATTCCAAAAGATGAAGTTCAACCCAGGCAGAATAAGAACGGAAGACGGGTACATTAAACAACAACAACAACCTGGGTGCAACCCCAAAACATCTGGAGCCCCACTTGAACTTCATCGACATTGACAAAATCCCCATCGGTCAATTGCAGAAGGCAGCTTTGCTTGGAACAGCTGACATCCTGCGACCAGACCTTTCACACCATCGAACAAGAACACCTGCCTGCCTTGGGAAGGACTTAATAGGCGGACATTAAAATGCCAATTCCAAAGTCCAAACATCTGCTGACTGTGCAATAAACCATACTAATTTATTATTTGAGCACCCTCGGCATTGACAATATCCCCATCGGTCAATTGCGGAAGGCAGCTTTGCTTGGAAGAGCTGACATCTAGCTGTTCACACCATCACACATCCACATCTGCCTCTCCTGGGACTTCAGAAAGGTTCAAATAGGTCAGTAAAAATGCCGATTCCAGCCTGAACATCTGGCTGCGAGACAACCCACGATACAATCCCTTCCGAGCCCTCTCCCCCGTGCCAGGCTCACTTGAAGAAGTCCAGGGCACACTGGCTGACGGCCCGGCCCTCCTTCAAGCACTTCCGGGGGTCCCTCTCCTCCCAACGGCACAGCATGAATTCCTTGTTGACCTGGTCACACTGCGAGCCGTAGTGGTGGGCACCCGCCTTCAGGACTGCGGTGCCAATCGGCAGCTGAGGAGCAAGCGAGGAAGACAACGTTGCCATCATGCAGGACTTCAACGTTTCGTAACAAATATAAACAAATACACTTCAGTGATATATATTTATTATATTTATTAAATTTACATACCGCCCCCTTTCCCAAAGGATAGAAGAGGGGAGGGGGAGGTCAAAACCACGAGGAGCCTCTTCCCCAATAGGGGGCTCTCCACGGGGTTACAGCATTTAGGATGTTCATTTGTTTGTTTATACTTTAAGAAAATGAATAACTGTTTATTTCAGAGCATTAATATTCCTGGGATCTTTTCCACGTCCACCTGCAGGTTTGCTTTTCCCTCTCTCCTTGCGCATGGCCAAAGTCGCCTTGGGTGATGACATAAATTAGATTAAGGAATAAAATTCATGAATACCCAATTCTTACTATATTCCTCCCTCCATTTCAAATATAATCTTCCTGCTGGTTGCCCAAATCCAAGCTGGGAAAAGGACGAAACTTAAAAAGGAATGCTTTTTTTTGTTTTGTTTTGATTTGATTTGGTTATTTGTTCATTTGCTTTTAAAATCTTAGCCGGTGCAATCTTCCTGCAGGTTGTCAAATCCAACTCAAAGCTCTGAAAGTGCAAATGCATGAATAGTTTTTGCAAAAAAAAATTAAAATCCTTATTTATATATATTTATTTCTTTGCTTGCTTAAAGGGGGGGGAGGATGGAGGGAATTGGAGAGGGGGTCCCCCTGCAGGTCCAGACCCGGACTGACCCCCCCCCCGGGGAGGAGTGACCCCCCCTCCAAGAGGTCAACCTGGGGAGGGGGGTCAGAGGTCACGAGAGGTCAGGCGGGTGGGGAAAATGAGGCACCGCGTGGGGAGGGTCTCCGGGGAGCAGGCGAGGGCGGCTCACCTCGGGCATCTCCAGCTCCTCCAGCGAGGGCACCTGCAGCAGCGTCGCCATGGCCGCCGAAGCGCCGCACCTTGGACTCCCCTTCTTCGCCGGTGCGTACGGAAGGCCTCAGGCCGCCACTGCGCATGCTCCCCCCTGGCCACGCAGGCGCAGACGCCCCGCCGCGGCCCTCTCTGACACGGGGGCGGGGCGCCCGCCGGGGCCACGCCTCTCCCTCCCCTGCTCCGCCCCCACCCCCCGCGTTGCCTAGGCGACGGAGGACGCCGCAGCCCCGCCGCGCCATGCAGTACACGGGCAGCTTCTACCGCGGGCAGCGCGTCAACGGCAGGCGGGTGGCCGGGGCACGTGGGGACGCGGGACCCCCTCCCCTCCCCTCCCCTCCCTCCTGCAAGGGCGGTGCAAGCGGGGGTCTCGGGCGGGGGTCGCCTGCCTGGCGGGAATGCGGGGGGGGGGACGATGCGGGGGGGGGGTTATCCGTGCCTATTAATAGATCCAATGAGAAATGCATCCTAACCTCCCTTCCCCTTCCCTCCCCCCGTCTGACAGATGATGATTACAGGGGGGTGGGTGGGGGGCAATGCATAGGCTGTGGCTTCCTTGCATGAAGGTGAAGCCCCCACCTGGGCAAGGACAGGTTGGGCGGGGGAGGGGGGCTGTGTCCTTGGAGAGAGGTGTAGAATAAATATCAATAGCCCTTAGACTTATGTGCCGCTTGTATACAGTGCTTTCCAGCCCTCTCCAAGCGGTTTACAGAATCAGCCTTTTGCCCCCAACCATCTGGATCCTCCTCATTTTACAGAAGGACGGAAGGCTGAGTCAGCTTTGAGCCCTGGTGGGATTTAAACTGCCAAATTGCAGGCAGATGCCTGACATTCTCTCTGGGCTCCCACCCCAGGTTGGAAGGGACGGGGACGTACACCCTCCCCACCGACACCAAGTATGAGGGCGAGATGAAGGATGGGATGTTCCACGGGAAGGGAACGCTGTTGTTTCCCAGCGGAAGCAAATACGAAGGCACTTGGGACAAAGGCATCTGTGTTGAGGTAGGGCTTCAACCAGGGAGCGGGGAGCCTCGGTCGGGGGTTCTTGAGCGACTTTGACACCCTGGGGGGGAGGGGGACCTGGTCTCGACCCATCTGGACCTATGAGGGCCTCCTGCCATGGGGAGCCATCCTTTCTTCTCCATCTCCAAAGCCTCAGCAGATGCCTCCTGGTTGGGAGTCCCAAGCCTTCCATGCTTCATGCACCCAGAAACCAGAGGGGCTTGGTGCGCACCCCGTGCTAAGACAACACTGAACGAAGATCCAGAATGGATCATCCCACCAGGACCTTTTAGGACCATTGGCTGGATGGACTTTAAATGTCCTTCAAGGATGTCCATCCTCTTTAGAAATGCCGTGCCTTACTTCTTCTACCTGCCTTGTTGGTCATTCTCGACCCGTTTCCCGTGTTTGATAAAAAAACACTTTGAAAATTTATGGCAGTTTGATAAGCATTCACACAATCCGAGAAGGAAAAGAAGCCATCCTTGGGGAGGCAGGTGGAGTTCTTAAACCACAACACAGCTAAGAAACAGGAAGTTGGATCTGAATGCTTGGTTCTGCTCTACCTTAACCCTGAATTTGCCCCGGCAGGGGAAATACACCTTCGATGACGGTTTGGAATACAAAGACAATAAGTGGCATTACTGTGATGGCTACGACCGGAGGTTTTACACGGAAATCTGCAACGGCCTAAAGCCAGCAGGTACAGCCTTGGAGTGGCCCGATGATGAAATTACTGGTGCTTCCTCTTTATGGAGGTGGGGAGACCCTGAAAACCCAAAATCAGGGCTCCTGGTACAAAGCAGTAAATGTTGGGCTATTTTCTCAGAGTTTTCATTTCCTACATCCTCTTCTTCCTCGGTTTCTCTTCCCAAGGGATTTCTCAGCTGACCAACCTGGATCCTCCTCGGAAGATCCCCCCTGGCAGCTATGACTGCGGAGATGGCTTCTACAACCCCAAGACCAGAGTGGTGGTGGATTACCGGCACCGCTTTCTGAGAAATGCAGGTAGAAATGCCCTTATATGCTCTCTGGGTCCCTTTCGACCTGCAAAATCAGCAAGAGGGACATCCCAACCATCCTGGGGAACGCTGGGCAGACCAGTCTAAGTCTTGGGATGTCCTTCAGGTGGAAAAGGAGTAGGGAGGAATTAGGGCCCTTCAGACCAGCCTTCTTAAGGCCCACTAAGGTAGGTTGGACTCTAGAGATGCTCCACTACAAGGAGAGGCCGTGACCTTGGCAGGTTTGGTAGGATAGGTCCTGCAACATCTCCAGAACTTTGCCATAGGTGGGACTGGGCCATTTCTCCTAGCCAAGCCCTCCCTACAACCTAATCTCAATGCCTCTTGGGTGCCATCAGACCAACCTCCTGGATTCAGGGTCACACGCATGAGTAAGATAAACACAACTTTTCCCAACACAGGAATTGTGACCGGTCAACCCAGAGAGAGAGAGAGAGAGAGAGAAAGAGAGAGAGAGAAATATTCCTTGGAATTTCCCTCCCCCATCTTTGCTTTGAACGCCCCTTTGTTTCCTTCTATTGCTATAAACTTTGAATGACAGCAACAATCATAAGTGGCCCATTGTGCAAATCCCGCTTGGCAGCCTAAGGGGTGTCTGGGCCGTGTGCAGGAGCGTGGCCCCCTCCCTCCCTCCGAGAACATGGGTGTGAAGACGGGATCTGGTGCCAGAGTCCATCCCTTCCTTTAAGGGCACGGATACAATTGAAAACGGCAGCGTTTGTCTGCCCTTGAAGGAACGCTGTCCATCCCCGGAGGGTCTTCCGAGGATGGGGGGGGCACTGAGGTGACAAGAGAGGCGGGGAGCGTGCAAGGAAGGGGTCAGCCATGAGAGGGAACAGATCCAGGACTGCTCCTTCGCCGGAAAGGCAGGAAAACCCTGGCAGGCGACTGGCCAGATCTGGAAGCATCAAAAACAGATGGCAGGAAATATTTAGGAACCTCTGGACAACAGTGGCGGAGCCGGTTTGCTCTGGAAGCCCAGCCTCTTCCTAAGGAGCTGGGTTCGAGGAGGCCACATTCCCCTTGCATCAGCCCCTTTGAGGGCAGATAGACCCACCCGGAGAGAAGCTAAGCTCTGGGATTCAAAAGAAGACTTGCAAAGAGCCCAGAATTGAACCCAGGTCTTTCCACTCTGAGATTTTCCTGCCCTCTGTTTCTGTTCCACGGTTGCACTTTCCCAGTCCTGAATGCCTCTCTCCTGAATGCCCCCCACCCACCTCACCCCCAGTCCTGCCTGGCACCGCTGCCCTCAAGAGCACACCTGGCCCTTTGAAAAGCAAGGCAGGAAATGGCCTGTGACACCCAGACCCCATTAGCTGTGACGGGTTCAAATGGCAATTTTGCAAGTCGCAAATTGAAACTATTAGCCTGGAAGGAAATAAATAAGTGTGCCTGCTCGGATACTTTCTCCTGGTGGATGGCATTGGGTTTTGATCAAGCAATGAAAGTCCCCTGGTTTTGTTTCTTGTTTTTTTAACATACTATAGTATAACTGTCTTCCCCCCCCCCCTTCTTCCTCTTTTCTGCTTTTGTATATTTAATCATTGTGAATTATAAGCCGTGTGAAAGATTTTAGCTCTGGGGCATTTGCCAGATGGTTGATTCTGCTATTTTTCCCCCCCTCTTTTTCCTTTTGCACAACAAAAGACATAATGTTTGTGGCAAGCCCTGAGAAATTGTTGGTAATCAGTGTATTCTTCAAAGAATGGGCGCCAGACCTGTTTGCAAGAATGTTCGGTTTATGCCGAAATTAATCGTGAGCTCTTTTGAGTCTGCTCCTGGGCAGGGAACAAAACAAATTGTGTCAGTTGTGTGCCGGTTTCCATGAAGGGCAGAGACGGGATGGGTGAGCCAATGCCTTCCCATTTTGTTCTCCCCTCCTGCATACAATTTGGTTGACAATATATGGATCAATACAGCCGCTGATTTGGAAATCACCACTTGGTGCAGTTTCCTTAGAGGAACTCAAAGGATCTGGCTTGGTCAGAGCGGGAAAGGGTCCCTTGTGGAGCCCTGCTCTCCAGAGCTGTGGATTAGCAGTGTGGAGTCTGAAGGCAGTGCACGCAGCTCGGCTTTGGAGATGCAAAATCTTTTGAGCTCAATCTGTGGGACTGAGGATGCCACAAAAGACAGACTCAGGGAGGGTTTCTCTGCTCTGGGTGAATTTTAGAGGAAGGACAGCATTCTCAAGCCAGACTAGGAAAGTGTCCATGTATGACCATTCAATGCTCCTGTCAGCCCCTTGAAGACCCATGACCTGATCCAAGAGACGTGGGTGTAAAATAGGCCAGATTGTGAGATAGTTTCCCACCTTCCGGTGACTTTTTCCACCGCTGCCTGGCCACAGACCGCCAGTGAGGGCTTAGCGGGAGGACCTGGTGGCATTCAGGGTGCCAGGGTCCCAGATCTTTCCACCTAATAAAAGCAGCTCCTTCCCAATTGAGGAGCAGCTCAGCAGATCCCCTTGGGGAGCCCTGCCAGGTTGGGGGTCCACGCCTTGGAAGCAGCTTCATCGTGGCAGGGTCCACGATCTTTGGCGCCTTGCCCACTCCCTCCGGGTTTTCCAGGCCCTAAAATAATGTCTGCTTTGAAACCTGCAAAGATTGAATTCCTGGCTTGCCAAGAATAACAAGCAAGGTTTTGGTTTGAGCAGCTCTCTGCTACGGATACGCAGACGGCTGTTCCACAGAGCCGCCTCCGAGCTGGTGGTCAGGTCTGCAGCGTAACATTAACAAACAGATCATTTCAGCCCAGGCTGGAAGAGTTCCTTTTAAAGGGCAATTTGTAATTGCACTAGTTAAATGGAAACCAGCAGCTAAGATGTCACTCCTGGTTGGTGGCCAAGGGTGGCAGCCTGGAAGGCCAGAGAAGGTTGTGCAACCGCGGTCCCTTTCTTTGAACCAGGAGATTCCTGAAAGTCACCCTCATTCTTCCTAATTCTGATCCTTATTCTGGGACAGAGAAACCTTCAGAATTTTTAGAACGTATTTTTACTTCGAAACAAGGATCGGGAGAGCTCTAGCAACAGAGCTGCCTCCCAAGATTACCAGCTTTTGGGATGGAGACCTGAAACGGTCTTTGCTCCAGATTTACAGAAAGCACCCCAAGTAGGTTGCTGGGGGGGAGGAGGGTCCCAGACAGGTCCCAGCAGATCTGTAGGCAGGAAGATTGGAATCCAGCTGTGAGATCTTGATGGAATCAGGGGGAGATGTTGGAAGAACGCAGGGAGAGATGCTTCCTCCTTGTTAGCATTAATTGAATCATGGCAGCATGGCAGGAGAAATGGCGTTGCTTGGGGCTTGAGGGATTGGGCTAAAAATCCATCTTGACTCCAGAATAACGTGGCTGGAAGGGAGCTTGGCGGTCTTCCAGTCCAATCAGGGAACCTTAGACCCTTTCAGCCAAACGGTCTCTTCTTCAAAACTCCATCAAGGCCTCATTAAAACCGAAGGGAATGTGGATGCCCCTCCTGCCCTTCCTTGGGTGGCATGCGAAGGATGCCAGTCCAGGGTGACTTTGCCACCTGGTCTGGTGCCGGCCCCTTTCTCGGTCCAGCCAGGACTCTCCTCCTGGGGTGCAAACTGGGGCCGTTGAAAAGGGGGAGACGCAAAGAGAATGAACTTAATCCCATCCCCCCCGTGGGATTTCCTCCCCCCACCCATGAAAGACAGAGCGCCTAATTGCACCAGGGTGATAATTTCTAGTTGATTAAAGAGTATTTGTATTCTCGCTTCTCCCCATCCCCACCCCTGCCCGACCCCCAGTGCCACCTTTTTTTTTTTTTTAAAAAAAGAGGAAATCACATCTGAAGGCGAAGATGTGCTCCTATTAATATCGCCCAACAATTGTCTTAGCTAAAAAAAAAAAAGAAAGAAAAAAAAAAGAGGAAGGTAATTACAACTTTGCCGTCTGGGAGCACTAATCAAAGTCTATCCGGGCTTTTAATTCCATTTTAAATATGGATGAAACCCAACTCTTCAGGCTCAGCCCGGTGTGGCTGGCGGGGCGAGGAAGCTGCCGGGGACGGCGGCACGAGGGGACCGGGGCAGTGGTTAAGGAGCAGCTGCCGCCAAGCCCGGCCGGCATCTGTGATTTAAATTGTTAGCTGCACCGTCAGGTAGAGTGCAGGAAGAGATGATGGAGAGGCTGTTAAGTCCCTGGCCGCCAATTACCAACAATCAGGGAGGAGCCCCGAACTCGTTCAGCACAATAAACCCAGTTTGCCTTGTTTCATCCTGAAGAGGCTACAGCTGCAGCGATTCAGAGCCCCGGAGCAGGCAGGCGTGATTACCAGCCTGCCTGCCTGCCTCCTCTTCCTCTCCAGCACACAGACCAGCCATTAACCCTTCGCTCGGCTCTCCCACCCCGGGCCGGGCCAGGCCCTGGAGTTCCTTCTCCATGGGAGGGTTGCATGTCCTTCTGGGTAGGTCCAGTGAGAGAGTTGGGGTGACCAAGGACCCCTTTCAAAGGCTCCCCCTCACCATTTAAGCAGGAGAAGCCCCCACCGCAGAGAGGGAGCGACACCTGGTTTCCTGTCCTTGCCCTGCTGTGTGGTTTTCCTTGCAAGGAAAGCCCTGGATGCAGAGACTGGCCCTGTCTTTCCTTCCTGCAAACTGGCAGCCCTGTTCCAGAGCAACACAGGAGATTTGCAAGAGATTTGCAAGATTTGCAAGGCGAGATTTGTGTTCCCGGCCGTGCAGGATCCAGCCCCATCTTCTGGTGGGCAACCCTGAGCTGTGGCAGATTACCTGGAGGACATGGGGCCGGCTGTGCCCCACACAGCCTGGTCATTCTCGGGACAGCAGCCAGGGGACATTTAGAGCACCTCCGAAATCTCACTGGGCTCAGTTCCCACCCTTTCTTCATCACCTCTTGGTCACAAACTGGAAAATTGTGAGATGGATACAATCTGGATTCCCAGAGGCCAAAAAAAAAAAAAAAAAAAAGGAATGAAAATATATTTATTGGGGATTCCAGAGTCGGTTTCCTTAACACAGGAAAAGAAGCCGTGTCAGTTTTGAACCGGTTACCAGATTGATTAACCACCCAACAACACTTAAGCAAAATGAAATTTCGGTCAGCGTTTATGTGAGCTCAAGACTGGACGGGATTAAAACGGCCTTCCCAGCCCCCCTTTCCCCAAACACGCAGGGGACCCCTCAACATTTATTAAATCATGAGCTCACCCGTCCTTCCACGCTTTCCGAAATCTCTTGAACAACGGTTTGGACAGACTGAAAAAGGACCTAGATGAAATTAACTGAGGTGTTAAAAGGCAGTTGGACCATAGCCGCGTCCAGGGCAGGCAGTTAGACTCATTCCGTGCCCCCTTACTTACCTGGAGTAAACCCTATTTAAACTCAGCCGGGCTTATTTCCGAGTCCGGCTGCCTTGCTAAACCGACACCCAAGCGGCCTCTTCACCAGCCCAAAATACATTTGCTTTCTCTTTGAGAGGAAACTTTGGTTTCCTTTCTATCTGCCCTGCCTTGAAAAATAATTCTTTTATGTCTTAAAAATCCTAAGCCGCATTGTTCCTCGCTCAGCCCTTGGGCCAAAACTCCCCACGTTGACAAGGAAAGGCCAAGAGAGCCCCCCCCCCCCACACACACACACACCCCTGAATGAAATCCATTTTAATTCTCCTTTTGTCTCTCCCCCTACCACAATTGTCACCCATTCCCCCTCCCCCCTCACACACACCCCCAGATGACGATGAGCACGACTGGATTGTGAAGACCTGCCGGAAAGGCTGGGACGAGTGCGTTGGCTTCAAGCCGAAGAAGTGAGCTCGCTCGGCGGAGGGCGAGGAGGAAGAAACCGGCTCCCTTTGGGGTTTTCCCGCCCGAGGACCCTCTCCCTATAATTTCTCCATTAAGGCCGACTTGGCCTCCCCCTGCCAGGAGAAGTTTTCCTTTCATCCGGAGGCCATAAGTGGAAATGGTGAGCCAATCGCCCGCAATTACGGTAATATTCCTCCCAGGTTGGCAAGCCCAGGGATGCCCACGGGAAGCCCCAGCCCATCCTTTGCCCCACGCCCTCTGGGTCCCTGGGACTCTCCCGAGGACACAAGGAAGCAGCTTTTGTTGTCATTTTTTTTGTTTTGCCCTCCGCATCTACAACATCCCAAGGAAAAGGAGGGGAGCCGGCCAGGGGGCTATTTTCCCAAGGCAAAGAAAAGGGAATCCTTCTTGGATGTCCAGTGCCAGCACCTCGACTCGACTTAACTTTATTTATTACACAAATAAGACATTTACAAAGCACGACAGTGAAAGTAGAGCTAATAAAACAAACATTGGTTCTGACCTTTTTTGTTTTGTTTTTTTTTAAAAGTGCTTTACATTTTTTCCCCCTTATTCCCTCCACCCCACCCCACCCAGCACACCCCTCCCCATCGTCTCTTTATTTTAAATAAATACCAGTCCTGACCGCCTGTTCTTCCAAAGGTTATTTTTAGCCATGTTCACCTAGACGTGCACAAATTGCCACAATCTACAAACCAAACAGTCTGCTTTTTTTCCCCGAGACAATTTGGCACAGCTTGGGACCCCGGCTTCTCTCCTCACCGGACCAGGCAGTTGCGTCTCCGTCTGCCGCTTAGTTGGTGACACCCCCCACCCCCATTCTGCTCCCCCCCCCCAAGGAGGAGGGAGACCTAACACTGCTCTTCTGAGACACACACACACACCCCCGTGAGCCCAACATGCTTCAATTAAATTCACGTTATCGACGTGAATGTTTCAGGTTTTTCAAACAAAATCTGGCCCTTCTTAGTTCCCAGAAATTAATTTTGCTACCTCTTTTGTCTTCCCAGATCCCACTGGATTCTACTTTAATTTTTCCTCGGCTCTCAGAGCTATAGAAAATCCAAGCCTATTCCATAAAGGAAGCTACCAACCGTGCCGAATTCCAAAGCACATCCTTTGCAGGGAATCGAGTTCCACCGATTTTGACTAATCCTACTAATTGCTGGCCCTCGGTATTAGGCTAGGCGTTTTGCACAAGTGTGATTGTGAGAATGATGGGAAGGGTTCCGTTCGTCTGTTAAATTCCCCTGTTGCCAGAGGTGTAGTTTGGTGTACAGTTTTGGCAAAAATAGAGATTTCACAGGCAGAGTAGTCCAACCTCTGGGAGAGTCTCTGGGCATGCACAGAGATTGCCCGTTCAGGGTCAGGGGACCGTGTGCGAGTGTGATTTTTTACATGTCGACAGATCCTGGGCGGCTTTGCCCAGGCAAAGATCTTGGCTAACGAGAGGCTGGTCTAGAGAGGTCCCTTCTTCCTTTTCTGGGGCAGCCCTTCATTTTCCAGGAAGATCCATTTCACGGAGGATGAATGGATCAAACATCCACTGAATGGTTTCCAGTTTTGCAAAGAGTGGAGCGACGTTTACCATGTTTAAAAAGGGGATCCTGACTTTTACAAGGAAGGGGGAAAAAAAACCAACCTTTTCTTGGTGATCAGAGAACAACAGGACAAAATCTTGTCTCTCCTCTGGGACTGAGCCCCCCCACCCCCACCCTTGGGACCCTGCTCCTCATCCTCATCGTGCGGAGGAGCTGAAAAAGCAGCCCCCTCAAAGCCACCACTTAACTCACAAAGCAGTTGCCATCCCTTTGAAAGAAAGGCCGTTGAAACACACACACACAACAGCACTCAGCCACCAGGGAGGGTGACCCCTGTCCCCAGCACAATTCAGCAGGACGTCTGAGTCAGGAAGGTCAAAGGTCACTCTGCACCAGCCTCCTTTCCTGCACTCGCTGCCTTGGCCGCCCAGGACCACCAAGAGACACACAACCGGGAGGGCGGCTTCCTCCTTCCGGTCAAGCTAGGCTCCCCAGGTGAATTCTCAGGAGCAGGTCGTGCTGGGCTCTGTCGAAGGGCCATGCAGGCAGCACGGAAGGACCACGGAGTGAGAGGACTGTGGGAACGGGCCATCATCGCACCAACCAAGGAGGGTACCCGTAGCTCAGGGTTGAATTGAGGGGTCCTTGGTGGTTTTCTTGCAGACGTTCCATGACCCAACTAGGTAACATCATCAGTGCCATCATAGCTCAGGGAGAAGGGGGTGGGGTCCTGCCTAGATTGGGAGCTCTCTGGGTTGGAGGGGAGGGAAGGAGGCAGAACAACGCCCGTGTCTTTGGGTAAGAAGTCCTGGGAGAAAATGGAGCAGATCCACGCCATTCCAGCCAGCAAAAAGCAATGAGGTTGGTTGGGGAGGGGGGGGGGTCTCAATCAGGGCCTCTCTGCCCATAAAGACATTTCAGGGGCCAGTTCACCTAGCAGCTGCCCAGCCCAGCAAGACGAAGGTTGAGGCTGCGAAGAAAAGCCGGGAGGGGTTCCACGGCAAGTGCTTCTGCTCCGTTGCTCCGTCCAGCAGCACGGCCGGAGAAGGCCAAACGCCGTTAAATAAGAGAGAGAGAGAGACAGAGACAGAAGTTCCCGTCCTCCAGACAGCACAAAGTCATCCCGCCTTTTCTGTCATCCCCACCCCCCCAGTTTCTTTTTAAAGTTTGGTGTTGCCCCTGGAGGGTTTCACAAGCGTTTTCCCCAGCGTTGTACAACGGCTGAAGGCTCCACTTCCTTGGGTTTTGCTCCCGAGGTTTACGGAGAAAGAGAGAGACCTTTTCCCACCGGCTGTTGGGCGATGAGATGAGAAGCATCCGTAGGAGTTTGAGGAGAGGGTCACCTCTCGGGGAAGGTCCAGCCTCTGGTCTGAGGGTCGCAAAGCCCCTCCAGTCCCCCAAAACACTGACCGATGCTGCTTGCGGGGAGAATCAAAAGCCTCAAAGGAGTTGGAGAGGAATCAACAGAACAAGATCCCTGGTTTTTCTTCTCTGCTGAAATGGAGAAAAAGTTCCCTCTTTCCATCCCTGTTTCCACCAAACGGCTGAACGTCGACTAACCTGGAGGCTCCATTCTTAGGTTGGAGGTCAGCCCCCTCCCACGCTTGAATGAGCACGTTGGGCCCAGGGGGCACGGGGTAAGGTTAAACTTGCAGCAGAAGACAAGATCCATCCACAGTAGGAGTCCCCTTGCTTTGGTCGCCCGAAGAAGGCCCTGCCCAGAGTCTTTGCCGGCCAGCAAGTCCACCAGATGAGGAAGGCCACTGGGCAATGCTCGACGGCTGGTGGCCGCAGCCGTGGCAGCAACGGAGATCCAGATGCCAAGGCCGAGAAGGCCCTGAGGGGGCTCGAAGTTCCCTCGGTGGCCAGGGGTTGAGTTGGTCGGGGGGGGGGGCGGTTAAGCAGCAGTGGCATCACAAATCCCAGGAATTGAGGAAAAGGAGGAGTCAATACTGGAACAAGATCACCTGCCGGGAAAACCAGAAGGGAGGCATTGCAGAAGAACAGAAGTGATCGGAAGGTCTTCTGTCTTTCTGCGCTTTGTGCCCATGGAGGCTCGTTCCATTTCGCTGCACGGTGTTGTTGCGCATTGACAACAAAAGGATTGGAGGACGTACCCTCCCCCTTCCTACCTTCTCCCCTCTACTAGAGAGGGCTCCTTCCATGTCGGCTTTGAGGTGCACAGGGGGGGCGCCGTAAGGGAGGCGGCAGTGCATTTGTCCACACTGGACTTGACCTGCGAAGGACAAAGATGCGACAACTTGGGATTCAGGCTGGCCGGTGGGCATAAATGGACCGATGAGACACACACACCCCACACACACACAGCGCATGCAAGCACCGAGGAGGAGGGGCTGCCACGGAGTGTGTGGGTCCGACGGGAGAGAGAAACACAGAAGGGGCAGAAAAGTTGTCGTTTTGCTATGGTGTCAAGGAAAACTTCTACCAAGACACAAAGTTCTTTCTTTCTGCTGCATCCTGCGTGGAATGGGGGGGCTGGTGCTCAGGTTGCCCCCCCCATGCTCTGCAACCCTCCAGTCTGGCAGGAAAAGTGGGGACCCTCTCCCCCCTCTCCCCCAAGAAGAGACCCGATGATGCAGAAAATGAAGAGCTGCCTGGGAAGACTTTGGCACAGCTGCAGGCCGAGCAGGGGGGAGGGGAACGGGACCCTCGGCTTCTACTAACCTTCCTCATCTTTCCTCTTGTTCTGCACCTTGTGGTCTCCTTTCCACTTCCAGCAAAATAATCCCAGCAACGACACATAAGGCTGGCCGGCACCTCCCCCAAGGCCCCTTCCCCCTCCCCTCCACTTACTCTCTATGTAGCTGTGGAGGGTCACCATCCTGGCCCGCTCAGGACCGCTGAACGGGGAGTAGTGGAGGTCTTCCGGCAGCACGGAAGGGAGGCGGGACTGGGAGCCCCCCGAGGGAGGCACCGTGTGTTGAGGGGTGTGCTTTTTGTGCCTCGCTCTGCAGTTCTGAAACCAAACCTGGAGAAAGAGGGAGGGTCTCAGAGGGGGCGCCCCACTCTTTCTGACCCCTGCAGTTGTTCTTGTTTTGCCTCTCTTGAGCACCTCCGGGGGGGTGGAAGCTGCAGAGGAAATGAAGCCTGGCCGAAATCTTTCTTGAGCAGCCGGGGAGGGTGACCAGCAGGGTGGTCAGGTGAAGGAAGAAGCGAGCAGAAAGGTCAGAAGTAGAGGACCATGGAACTGGTGGCCACCTCGACTTCTGAACCGGCTAGTCTGAGTAGCCCCTCCTCCCCCAATATGCAGAGTCCCTGGTACCCTCTAAGCTGGCTTGTTTTCTTGCAGACATCTCATTACCCAACTAGGTACCATCATCAGTGCTGAGAAGAGTGGGGTTATTATACTGCCTATAACCTGGAAGCAACCCCTCACCTGAATAACCCTCCTGCTCAGCCCGGTCATGTCCGCCAGCTTCTGCAGAGTCTGGGCATCTGGATTGTTATCCTGAGCAAATTGGGCTTGCATGACCTACAGGGGGGGAGGGGAGAGGTGTAAGGTGAGACCCCTCCCCAGCAATTGGCATCCTCCCTGCTCCTCAGCCCCCCTCCCACCTTCTCTCTCCGTACCTGCAGCTGTTCTGCCGTGAAGGAAGTCCGGGCTCGCTTGGCCGGCTTGGGCTGGCTGTCTTGCTCGGACGGGACGGCCCCTTCTAAGGTGATGCCATTCCCTGCAAGAGAAAAGGGGGGAGGGGGGATGAGCGGAGACCCAAACTGACCCAGGGATGGGGGAGGGGAACAGGTCTAGTTCCCCCATCCGCTGAAGCTGCATGGCTGCAGAAAGAGACAAGGAAAGCCTATCGGACTTTCAGGTGGACCTCTCCTTGCACAGATAGACTTCGGGAGTGCTTGGAGGCTCCATCTTTCTTTGGGCCTTGAAATTTTGGGCCTGGGTCTCAACGTGGGGACTTTCCTCTCTTCTCTTGGGTGTCCTTCACTCCACTTTCCTCTGTTTAGCCCTTTTGCTTTGAACTGCTCCTCCTATATTTATAATTTCCTTTTATACCTTGTTTTTATGATCGGCTTGGAAGCCGCTCTGGATAGTAAGGTAAAGTGAACAAGCAAAATCTACCGATGGAAGGGGAGGGCGAGGATTCCAGCAATGCCAGGCTGGCTTTGAGTTTGGGGCCGAGTGACCCCCACTCAGTGTCAGACCCACAGAAAAAAAGGGGGTTCTTGCAGGATGAGCCAGCCCAGCCACGTGGGCCTGGGGGTGTGGGGAGCGACCCGAGCAGCATCAGAGGGAGCCACTGGGCGTGGGAACCCACCAGTGGCTGCATTCAGGCATCCCTGCCCCCTGGAGAAGAGGCTGGGTGGGAGGCAAAGCCCGGGAGGGAGGTGATTATCTTGGCCCCCGGCTGAAGGAATGCTCTTTCCTTCTCTTCTTGAGCGGGCTGGCTTGTTGCTGCGGGATGATTAATGGAAGTCGGCCTCAGGAACATCTGTTTATTTTCTTTCCTCTGGACAACAAAATCGGTTTGCGAGTCTCTGAGGGAGGCTTAGCCTCCGACAGACGGACGGACAGACGGATGGGCTGCCTTGCGTCACCCCCCCCCCTTCCCAAGAGTCTGCAGGAAAGAGTGCAGGCCACCCTCGCTCAGCTGCCCCCTGGCCTCTGCCCATCACTGCCCACCGAGCTGAGACGGTGCCCTGCAGGGAACACCTGGCATCCAGGAAGCCTGGGATGACCATGCGGGACAGAGAGCCCCAGAGGATGGCAGAAAGCACTCTCAGCATTGACCCGCTGACCTTTGAGGGTGGGAAGGGACATCTCTCCCCATGGACGCCTCCTGGCCCTTTGCCAACTTGAGGAGTGAAGGAAAACCCCAGCCCTGGACAACTCCTGGGACCCCCTCCATGGCTGGAAGGTCTGGAGAACTTCCCTGGTGCCTCTCGCTTGCCACCCCTTGATCCAACGGCCCCCTTCACTTCCGGCCTCCAAGGTAGGCCCTCTGCATCTCCTTCCTCGGAGAGGAGGTCAAGGAAACCCCATGCTCTCCTGCGGGGCCACCCAGAAAGCCTCTGAACCCGGGTCCAAATCCTCGCCTAAGCAGCTGCCGGGCCAGGCTGGCCAGGAGGAGGATGCGGCACAACCCGGCGGCTCAGACGCCCAGCCTCCCACCGAATCCCACTTTGGCATCTTGTTTTGATTTTGTTTTCATCTCCTTGCTTAAACCTTGTAAACAGAAACATTGATTATTTTCATTTTCAGATTCCCCCTCCTTCTTCACCTCCCCCTTTCTCAAAATCATTTCCATCTGCTGCTCAAAGGAGGCACCGTGGGCGCCCTCTCCCTCCCTCTCCCTCCCTCGCCCTCTCCCTCTTTTGCATTTACTCAGAGAGAGGGAGAGGAAAAACATCTCTTTGAGTTTTGTTTTGTTTTTAAGAAACTTTTTAACACTCCAGCAAAGTTCTGTCTCTTGGGAATCCCACGGGCCTGTTCCTCTTAAAAAGAAAGCGGAAAGAGCCACAGTTGTGTCAACTCAACTGGTCCTTTCTCCATATCTTTGTTGGGAGAAAAAAAACACCCTGGAAAAGGACTTTTTTAAACCAGGGCACGTCTACTCCGTCATCAAGGAACCGGAGAAAAGCCAAAATGCTGCATAGAACTTGACTAACCCTTCAAGAGGGAACTTCAAGCTTCGGCTGATTCATCTTGTAAGAACTTTAACCCTTTTAAGGCCTTAAAACCCAGAACAAAAACAAGAATCTCCTTTGTTGCTTCTACACCCACACTACTTACTGTCTCACTGCAAACTTCCCCTCCAACACAAAGCCACCACCTCCGTTTTGCCTCCTGGATGCAAGACAGGAGTGGAGACCCCAAATCTTCCCCACCCAAGTGATTTCCACTCTCTCCGCTATCATCCCACTTGGCTCCTGGGATACCTGGGCCCCTCTTGAGCGCATCAGAGGAGAGCCGGTCAGCCAGTCTGCCCCCTGCCCACGTTCACTTCCGGGCATTTTCAAAAGGTTTGGAATTTGTCAAGGGCCAAGCAGCCCACATCCAGCCCTTGGAGGTCCTGGCTGCTTTCTCAGATCCTAAAGACACCCCACCCCCACCCACCATTCAGGAAGGAAACCAACACCAAAGCGAAAGTGGGGGATTTCTGCCAAGCGCCTGTCAAATGCTGTTTTTCTCACTTGCTTGATGGTTGGGTGGATGAAGAGCTTTCTACTCAGAAAGACGTCCTACCCTTGGCCTAACAGATGTGAGGTAAGGTTGTGGAGGAGGTTCTTGAGACCTTCATGGAGGACACTACACAGTCAAGCTTTGCAGCCACACACACACCAGGGCAACCATCTCTTTCCGCTTGCACCCGAAAGGGCGAGTTGTGAGGTCCACCTACCGTTCTCTGCTGCACGCTTCAGGTTCTCCACCATGGTGTCGTAGTGAATCCGACATAGCACCTTCTCCTCCACCAGGCCAAACTCTTCCCCGGTGGACAGCTGCCTCTTGCAAGAGAAGCAGGCGAAGCAGGCCAGGTGGTAGGCGTTGCCCCGGGCCCTCCGCACCCAGTCGCTGGCGTAGATCTGCCTCCCGCAGCGGGCACATTTGGTACCAAACCGACTGAAAAGGAGAGGAGAAGACGAATGGCTACGATGACCCAAAACCGGGGGTTGTTTTGTTTTCCGTCTTCCAACTTTCTGCCCCCCAAGTGCAGAAATGACAAAAAACCCCAGGGCATCTAAATGGCAGGATCTGCAAAACATTGGTGACTCGGCACTCTCGGCCCCAAAACAGACGACCTACCCAAACATGGTGATAAATACTAGTTTGCAGAAAACCTGGTTTGTACTGTCGACTCAGAGCACTTTAAGGGCCAGTTTAAAAAGCAGATTAGTTTGAGAATTGGGCTTTTATGCTAAAAAAAATAAAATAAAGGACTTTAAGGAGAGGGCAGCAGCCATGCTAGTTAAAACTGTCCCTAAAACAACAAATGTCATAAAATGGGGTGAAATCACAGGGAGGTTGCAAGGAACCCCAAATAGGGTCCTTCTCTGGTTGTTTTCACCTGAAGAGGATCTTTGTCAATCCTGGTTCAAAATTGCCTTCTCTTCCCTTTCCTTAAAACGCAAAAGCAGAGACGATCCTACCAGCTAACCAGCTTTCTTGGCAGAATGCATCAAAGGAATAAAAGCTGTTTGTTCGCCCTGTTCACTGGGCTGTCCCTCCTCTGTGCTCCTGCCCCCTTTCCCCCAATTTTGCAGGGGTTCCCCTTGCCCCAGTCTGAAAAAGGCCCTCGCTCGTCCTTCTTTGCAGGGGGCTGTAGGGCACCCAAAGAGGCCGGTAGGTAGAAAGACCCTTGCAAGTTTCGCAGGCTTCCCTCCCATTCAAGACTGCTACGCACCAGTCACCCGCCACCCACCCCCATGTGAGTGGGTGGGCTTTGCTTTCTGTACATTCCCCCTCCTTGGAAGGAGCCTGATTCTAATGAAGGAGGGAGCCGAGGAAACAAATGCGTGCACGATACGCTCTTTGGCTCACTTGTTTGAGGGATCACAGGCTGCTTGGAAGCGCAACGCACACAGCCGCAGGCAGCCGGCCGTGAGATGCTGGGCAGGAGATGCTGAGGACTAGCCACCTTATAACACTCCCCCTCCACTGGCCAACTTCCTGAGCCTTCGCACAAGGGGAGCCAGAGCAGAGCGTAGCAGACCAAGAAGGTCCTCGCTGGAGAAATTAACAGAAAAACAAGCAACTCCAAGCTCTTGAGATTCAGCTCACTCAAAATACAGCTGGCTTCTGGAAAACCACCCAATTTTTTTATTTTGTGTTTTTTTTTAACCAAAGACAAAGATGAAAAGAGATCACAAGCCCCCCCCTCACCCCCCAAACCGCAGTCAGTAACAAGCGACTGAAATTGGTCCTGGAGAACATCACCTGAGTTGGCACCTATCTGATCCTCCATCCTTTTGTCCCAAGTGATACAGAGAAACTTTAAAAAAAATTAAAAGGGTTTGGTGCCAGAGTAGACTTGATGGCAGTGTTTTGTTTTTTTAATTTTTAATTTTTCTTCGAGGTGGTGGCAGAAAAAAGCAGGGAGCAATGGCTAATTTCTTGCATATGGGGAATGTAATGGGAAGTTTGATTTAGATGCCTGCACAAACGAAGGGCCCTAATAATTAATTTTTCATTCCTGCTTTGGGAAAAAGCCCGGATCTTTGTCAACAAAATAGCTGCTCTTTCAGACTGAATTAAAGACGAAAGATTTGTTTTATTAAATTTATACCACCTATCTCACTCTGCAACCATATCTTAACTAGACGTTAATAGACTTCAATAGATTGACTATAACTGATATTCATTACAAAGGACATTTTACCCACTTAATAGCATTACCTAATTATGTCTCACTGCATTCTCTGTCTCACACAGAGAGACGCTTCTTTCTAAAGACTACCTTCCTTTTTAACAGTAATTTAGGCTGATATATTTACCCAAACATTTAACAAACAATTCTATTCTTGTAAAACTTCTCCAGTCGGTCGTTTAAAGTGCTTTAAAAATAAAAAAAAAAAGCTCAAGGCATTTTGAAGAATCATTAAGTACAAGAAGAAGAAAAAAAGAAACCTGGCAGTCACTAAAGAAGGCAAAGTAATTACGATGCAGTAATCAGAAGGCTTATTATGGAATTTTGCTTAAAATGAGGTAGGCCAAATATCTGGTTATCAGACCTCTAAGAAAGCCTCAGGATCTACTCTCTCAGCCCAAACA
The DNA here is from genome assembly GCA_017656035.1 of Myanophis thanlyinensis. Classification (NCBI taxonomy): domain Eukaryota; kingdom Metazoa; phylum Chordata; class Lepidosauria; order Squamata; family Homalopsidae; genus Myanophis; species Myanophis thanlyinensis. Next base: position 12,860 of record JAEANM010000032.1, on the reverse strand, counting down.
AGGTGGAGCAGCAGCAGATCCAAGGTGAGAGAGAGAGAGAGAGAGAGAGGCCACTGGACTCCCGCAGTCTAACTGCCCTCCCTGAATCCTCCTGCAGCGTTCGCTCTGCAGATGAAGCCAGACGGCAATAGCGGAACAGGCCTGCTTTCAGGTTTAAATTAGCGCTCTGCAACTTAAATTTGGCACCACGCTAAATCAGGATGCGTTTAATTTAAACAAAAGCCTCTAGAACCTGTTTTGAACGCCAGGAGGAAGAAGCTGGGATAAAAAGGAGCACGCTTAAAAAAAAACAAAATATGGCTGGGACCAGAAAGTCCTCTGAGGCTTCCAGAGTAAAAAAAAAAAAAAAAAACGGGAAAAAAAAGCAGCTCTAATTTTTCTACAAAAAGCTAAGTCCACACCGACTCTGCTGTGATGCTGGTGAAAGGATTTGGAGGGTGAGGCCTGAATACCAGCATAAGGTTAGGGAAACTCTACTTAAGACCGTCACATAAAAACAGGGCTCGTATTTTTGCAAAGATCCACAACATACTCAAATCTCTGGCACTCCACAGAACTGCTTCCATTTAAAACTCTCCGTTCTGCTTTTCTGTCTCACGAAATAATGGTAGCTCATCACCCAAGCAACCCTGGATCCATCCTTCTCCTCCATCTGCCCGCATTCCCAACGTTGTCCTCTTCTCTCACCTATTTAATGCTGGAAATTATCTTTAACATGACTGGAAGAATTCCCTTCTTTTCCTTTCTTTATGGAAAAAAAATGTGAATATAGAAAAGACTGAGAAGGAAATGGGGCTGTCAATTGACTATATCATGAATAATAAAACCATGATCTCCTGTACTAAGAAGAAATCCCACCGTCCCACATGGATCTCCGTAAATAACTACAGGATGGTGGCCACACGGTAAATCCTCTGGGCGTGACTGTTCACAAGTACAACTGCCTCCCTCCAATGTCTATTGTAGTCCCTCAGTTAATAGCTTTGCACAAAATTACCTTGTAAATCCACAATGGGCTAAACATCTCAACAGACAGACAAAACTGCAGTCCATATTTTGCATCCCAAAATCTTTCAGTAACTAATTATCCCCAAACCCCAAATTATATATATACCTTATATATAAAATTATCCAAAATTTCAAGAAACCACCACAGCAATCTCAGGATATTCCTGTGCATTCCAAATCTCACAATTATAAATTGATTTTCAAACATATAACACCAAACCTGATCAGAAAGCCCATTTCTGGGTCCTAGGGACAATTTTGTGAGCTAAAGCCTGGCCTTTCTCATCCTATGCACTGCAAAGAGGAAGCAGACTTCTGTTCTCCTAACTTACCAATCATTTTATTTCATTAACTAAACTACTGCTGGTGGCTGCCATCATGAAGGTGTCCTCCAATTTTACAGGCAGAAATCTTAGCCCAAGAATGAATCCTCCTTCAGTCACCCATCTTAATATCCAAAAACAAGGCAATCGGGTAGCCTGTTTTTCCTCTTGTGCATTTCCCTTTCTCCTTTCCATTATTTATGTGGGCAAGGGATTAAAAAACTAAAACTGGAAAGCCCCCCCAAACTGGAGGAAAACAGAGATGATTTTTGTTAGGTTGCCCCAGGGGGGCTGCTAATATTAGAAACAAGGTCTGCCGGCTCTCTTCATTAACGGGGCCAGTTCCTGTTCGGCTAAGCACGAGGGAGCCTTCAAACCTGGCCAGAGGGTTCTGGGAGGAAAAGCCCACGGGTGGGCAGCTCCCTGGCCAGCCTGCCATGCAGAGGCTCCGAAGGCTCTTCCCGCCCTGCCAGGGAGGAGGAAGGCAGGGCGACTGCAGAGGCTCAGCCCGGCTCCTTCTGGAAAGCCCTCCTGACCCAGAGAAGGCTGGCTGGGACAAGAGAAACCGGCATCCCCGCCACGTTTTCAGACGGAGCCGGGTTTTCTCCTCCCCCACCCCCCAATGCTATCTATGGAAGAGGCTTGGTGTCCTTGGCGAGGGATGGCAGGCAAGAGGTCGGCGGAGCTTGCCAAGAGAAGGTCCTTCTGGGGGTCCTGCCCCCTCCCTCAACTAGGATCACCCGGGACAAGTTCAGCACTTCCACTGAAGTCCTTCGGAGTTTCGGGAGAGACGGAAAAGGAGGGAACGCCTCCAGAAGCAGCCGGGCAAGCGCCCCGAAGGACGCCGCGGCCGAGGCTGGGCTACACCGCGGAAATCTTTCTCACTTGCCCCGGAGCGCAAACCTCGCCGTTTCCCCACTCTGCGGCGCGATCCCCACCCTCCCACGGTTGATTCCCACGAGGTTAAAGCGCTCCCCGGTCAGGAAGCCGGCAGGACCGGCGATCACCCACCGGGCAAAGTTCAATTCCGCTCCGTCGCCCCCTTTGCCTTCGGGGGGTGGGAGTCGGGGTCCTAGAGCAGCGCCTCTCCGCAGGGCCGTCGCCCGCCTGCCCGCTCGGGCCGAGGGAAGCAGCTCTCGCCCAGCCCGGAATTCTAACTCAAGCTGGAGCGTGGAGCTGCCTGGACGCGCAGGGAGGGCTGCGCTGGGTTCGCTCAAGGCTCCGGGTTGAAAGGACTCCCACCCGCGTCCTTTCCTCGAGGGGATTTCTCAAGGGTCCCGTCCTAAATCGACGAGGTTCACCCGCGCGCATCGCAAGCCCCGGCGGCCAGCGTAGGGCTGCAGCGCGTCCGTCCGTCCCCCCCTCTCGTTGGAAAGGAACCGCTTCCCCAGGAGAAAAGGCAGCGCTGGGAGAAAAAGGGAGAGCCCCCCCCACCCCCAGTTTAAAAATAGAGGACGGCGGTTCGGATCCGACCGTCCCCAGTGCGAAATCCGATCCGCGTGGAGTCGAAGGACCCAAAGCGCCCGGGTGCCCCTTCCTTGCCCTCCCGCGGGATTAAACGCGCTCCCCCCGCCAAAGTGGCTTGTTTTCGGAGCGGAAAGGAGGCGCCGAAGAACCCAGACGCGGTCCCACCTGCCGAGCCAGAGAGGAGAAGACCACACGGGTCCGCCGGTCGGAATTCAACGAAATAAACCGGTTCGCGAAACAAAACCGGCCGTCGAACAACTACCAAGGAAGTCGAGGGCGATTCTGACCGAGGGGGAGTCGCGCCTACCGCGCCGCTGCAGCCAGGTCGGCCCCTCCGTAGAAAACGGTTTTCCAAAGCCGCGTTTCGTTCGAAGCTTCCTTCCGAGCGCGCAAAAAGAAGCGCGCGGAGAGGCGCATCGCTTTTTACTACTACTGCTGTATTTGGAAAAACGGATTTTTCCGTCTCCGCCATTGCAGGGCAAACGGAAGAGAAGGGGAGAAGGCGGTCCAGGGCAGGGGACGGGGGTCCCCAACGAATCCGGGTTAGTTCCGAATCTTCCGAACGAAACCTCTTTGGAAACGCGCGGAGAGGAGACAGGCAGGAAAGGCGACGCCGTCCTGGGCCCCTGGCTGAGCTCTCCGCCAAGGATCTGATCGACCCGCAGGTCTCGCGGCCGGCCAGCGGTCCCAAAGGCGGCGGTGGAGGGCGGCTCTGCCGGACCATCGGCACCAGAAGCGACGCGCTCTTTGGGCTCCAGCCGGGCCTGGCCGCTGAAGCGCCAGAGTTCGGAGAGGGGGACGCCAAGATGTTGAAAGGCTCCGCTTCCACTTCCAGGCTTGGAGGCAGAGAGCCAGAACGGAGCGAGGGGGAAGAGACGGGGGGAGGCGGCCGGTTGGGGTCCTGGAATCGGCCTCCAGTCACCGCAGTGGGAGGAGATTGCCGGCACCGCAATTAAGCCCCCCTCCCCCCGCGCTGACTTTTTTGCCCCGCCGCAGACGGGTTGCGGGCGCTTCGGGGTCTCTCTCGGCCGCGGGGCGAGGGGGCAGCGCAGGCCGCCGCGGCTCCTAGCTTTCCTTTGGGGCCCTTCCTTCCGTGCCTTCCCAGGGAGGGGTGACGCTTCGCAGGGCCCCCGGCTGCAGCGAGCCTTCCGCTTAGCCTGCCGCGGCCCTCCTCCCCAGGGAAAGCTCGGCTCCTTTCCCACGGTCGGCGCGGAAGAAGGCGAACAGAGGCTCCATCCGGAGCAAAGCGGACGGCCGGGGCCTGCACTGCTTGGCCCCGTCTAAGCGGGAAGAAGCCGGCCGGCCGCGGCTCTGGGGCTCCCAGGCGCCTTGACCTCCTCCTCCCCCTCGGCCGGCCGGCCGGCCGCCTACCTGAAGTAGTCCATCTTGCAGAAAATCTCCTGGTTCTTGACGTAGCAGCTGTTCTGCTGGCGGAGCGGCGTCCGGCAGACCGAGCACTCCAGGCAGCGCGCGTGCCAGGTCAGGTTGTTCACCTGCGGGCGACGGAGAAGCGCGTTAGGCGAGGCCCGGCCCGGCCCGGTTCCCGTCCCCGCCCGCACCCTTACCTTCAGCAGGTAGCGGTCCACGATCTCCAGGCCGCAGCTGGAGCAGACGCTCTTGGCCCCCGGTGGCAGCGAGGACGAGGCGGAGGAGGGCGGCGAACAGACGGACGGCGTGGACGGGGTGCTGGCGCCCGAGCGCGCCTCCTCTTTCTCCAGGGCGCCGGCCAGCGCTTCCCCGTCGGGCTGGGCCTGCGGGAACCCGAGAGAGCGGCGGGTCAGCCGGGAGAGCCCCCCACCCCAGCCCGCCAGGAGCCCGGCTCCGTCCGTCCTCCCCGTCGGAGGCTTACCATGGCGGAGGAGAGCGGCGGCGGCGGCAGCGGGGCTGGGGGCAGCAGCCGGGGGGCTCCAGCCCCGCACCTACAGCCGCCCCGTCCGGACGACGAAGCCTAACTTCGGAGCGGCCATGGGCTCGGCGTCCAGCGACGCGCGGCGGGCGAGGCGGAAAGCGCGGCGCGTCTGAAGCAGGCAGCGGTGGCGGCGGGCGGGGAGGGCGGGGGAGGAGAGGCGAGGCGCGCGGGAGGGGAGGGGGGCACCTCGGGCAGCGGCTCCGGAGGCAAAACCGCAGCGCGCCCGCTCGCTCTGCCCAGCCAGAACCGCAGCGGCACCAGCCGCGCCTCCGCCTGCTTCCCCAAGTCGCCGCCCCGAAGCACCTGCATTTAGCCCCGCCGGCGGGCCGGAGAGGCGCGCGCGCGCACCTGGCAATCAGCCTGGCTGGGGCGGGGGGCGCAAGGCTCTCCTGCGCCCCTCTCGCTGCCCTTGCTCTCCCTCCAGCCACGGGAAGAGGGGGACCCCCCCAAAAGAGAAGGGCACCTCTCTCTTCCCAGAGGTTACAAGCCTCTCCATTCCTTCCCCCCTCCCCAATTTCCTGGCGCTCAACAACCCCCACCCCCCCAATCACCAGCAGGAAGAGATACCTGGAAGGGAAAGGGCCCCCTGAGCCCCTCATCCATTGGAAGGCCCCCTCCCCTCTCCAAACAAGGTGGAGCAGGCTCCACCGTGGGGGAAAATACAGGGCAGGAAAGAGGGGATCCCGACTACCAGGTCCCCCCAGGATAGACAAGCAAGGAGTCCTCCCCCCAGACCTCCCCCTTCCCAAGTCGAGAGACCCGGTTCTTCAAAGAGCCATCCTGGGACAGATCTCCCAGGCGAGGGGCTCCACTTCTGATCTCCCACCGCCCAGCCCTTCTCAACCCCCACCCCCACCCCATCTGCTTTCCAGGCTCAGCCTCACCTCAGTCGGGGGCAGCTCGCCTGGGGGGTCATTCTTCCAGAACATGGGGGGCAGCCTAAGCAGCTCTCCTCTGCAGCCAGGGCTGCCCAGATGTGACTCACCCACCCCTGAGCACAGCTGCTGGAGAACTTTCCTCCTTCTCCCCCTTCTGCCTGGGACGACCCCCGCTCCAAGTTCCTCCTTCCTTACTTGGGGCTGGCCTGGAGGCTTGGCCTGGGTCTCCCCTGCACCTTCCAGACAGAAACTCATCCTGAAGGCAGAGCCAGCCCCAGGGGGCGTGCAGAGTTCTTTCCAGGATCCCTAGAAGCAGGCTACCGGCACCAAGGGACTCAGGGGCTAAGCCCCTCAAGCACCCACCTCCCAGGTAGAAGCACCTGGTCTGGGAACAAACCTGCCTGCTTCCTGTGAAGAAGACTGGGAGTCCTCCCATTCACAGGTGACAATCCCACAGGTCGCCCAACTCCAGAAGATCCAGCTTGGGAGTCACCTGCATGCCTCACCTGGGAGCTCCGGAGAGTTGGCAGAAGGGAAATGTGTGTATCTTGCCTCATTCTTGGCTGAGGTGGATGGTCAGAGTTTGTGTTTGTGTGTAACCGGATAGGAAGCAAGGGCACGGCTGTGACTTTCCCTGAAGCCAGTTTGGAGGAAGTAACCAGATAATCACCCTGATTGGGACTGACACCCAAAGAGGGCAGGGAAAGCAGGGGAGATTGCTTCGAGACTGACCGGCCACTCTGCTTCTCCACAGGGCAGAGACCGCACGCCTCTCCAGTGCCAACCTTCCCCGTCACTGCAATGCTTCAAATTCAGCCAAGGACTTCTTCGGGCCTCCTTCCTATCCTCTCCTGCCAGGGTTGAAATCCAGAAGCACCTCTTAATTCCTACAATGCGGTCAGTGTTGTTGGAGGGATGGCCAAAGATGCTCATGAAAGAATCTCCCTTGCAGGAAGGGAAATGTAAAATGTAAGAAGTGGCATCTGGCTACCAAATTTTTCGAGCACGTCTTCTCAAAAGCTGCACGTGGGTTTTGGGCAGAGGGGTGGAGGTGCGGCTCCTCCTAAGGCCGACTTTTTCCCTACTTCTCCACTCCCAATTCTTTGGCTGGTCCTCTCCCCATGCTTCATTACAGAACTTTTGTTTAAAAAAAAAATCACCCAAATTCTAATGATGGCTAATTTACCAAGTTTTGGAGTTACAGGCTTTGATAAATGATCCAAATTTAACAAGGTGCACTTTTAAAAGTGAGCTAAAAGTTTATTCCTGTGATATTCCTTTTAAAAAAAAAAATGGATACACCAATGCCCAGAGGTGTTCAATACAGCTGTTATTCACAGACAAGTATTACCAATTTCATTGCCCCTTTTTGGGGTTTCCCAGGTGATTTCACGGTGATTTTTCTCTCTTGCTGGAAAGATCAGTCAAACCCAAAGCACGTTTTACTACTGGATAGAGATAATATCCTGCACAGACCCTCAGTTCATCAGAACTCTTAATTGTCCTCAGGTCAAAACAAATACTGAAGTGGTGAAAACATACTGAAACATAAACACACACATCTTAGACTGGAGCTGGATCTAGCTAGCCACACGGGGAGAGTGGGATGTCTGGTTTTACTAAACCAGTTGAGTTTGTTGGAGAAGTTCTACACAGGTTTATGCATGGTGTTACAGTCGTTTTCCTCCGGAGAGGGCCGACTTCCATTTGTGCAAAGGAGGAATCGCAGCAATCCCACAGGCAGCCAGGACGGGGCAGCCCCAATCCCGTTTCCTTTCCATCTGCCGAGAGAGAGAGAGAGAGAGCGCTGACAGAGGACGGTGCTAACGGCACACCCGCTCATCATCTCTTGGACTTCCAAGCAGCTCTGGAGTAAGGGCCAGTCCGTTTTTTCTCAGGGGCCTTGAAGTACACGTAAGGGGCTGCCGGTGGGAACTCGGTGTCGGGATTCTCGGACATCATTTTCAGCTTGGTTTCAATGGCTTTGATTTTCGTACTGACGCTGCAGAGTGAATAACAGAGGCGGCTGAAACATCATCCTGTCTCATCTCCACCCCCAGCCCCCCATGCAGAGTCAGAAGCTCGATTTTATTTGGCCCAGAAGCCCAAATAAAATTTGATTTGATAAAATTAGGCCTAATGGGAGCTTGCCACATCAGCTTTTCCAAAGTCCAAAGGTTTACTTCTGACCGCAGTGCCCAATGAAACTCGGCAAAAATGAAACTTGTGTCCTTTCCCTATATAGAAAACTCTCTAAAAGTATGGGAAGCTGGATGTCCCAGACCCAAAAAAAAAAAAAAACCCTTTTCTGGCTCTTCGGGGTCCTGTCTGTTCTAGCTGATTGTCAAAGGGCAGTTCCCCACCCCCCACTCCCACAATGGGAGGCAGATCTTACCTCAGGTTGGACTGGGGGGTCTCTGTGCTGGAAGAGGGCTCCAGACTGATGGGGAGGGTCTTCTCATTCTTATTCTGGTCATACCTCTGGCAGGGAGGGAGGAGAAACAACAGAAATTAAACCCCAGGCCACCCAACCTCTGGCTGAAGCAGGAATTGTCCTTGTGGCCCTTCAGACGGTGGCACCGATGGGCAATTTTTGGTAACGATGGAACCTCATAAAGAAGATGCAACCCAGGGTTGGTTTCCCTCTGTGGCTGTTTCACTTGCACCTGGCCTCGGGCAGGCTTCCTAAAGACCGTGTGCTGGACATGGAAGGCCATTGCACAGCTCAACCAACGTCACAGAGATGTGAAGGAACATCAGCCATGGGGGAGTGGAGAAAGTGGAGTCTACAGGGAACAGGCTCACCTTGACCTGGGCGTGAGCCCACCGGACTACCAGCTTCTTGGAGAGCGCCAGCTTCCCGTTGAGGCAATGGATGGCTTGTTCTGCCTCCTGAAGGAGAGAAAGTCCCTTGAGAAAAGGCTGCTGAGCTGGAGAGACAGAAGGCCTGACAGAAGTTCAGCAAAGGCTCCACAACTTACCTGCTTGGTCTCAAAGTTCACAAAGCAGTAGCCTCTGGGCTGACCCTCCAGGACCCCAGACTTGTGGAAGAGGAAGTCAAACTGCTTCACTTTGCCAAACTTCTGCAGGAGTTTGAGAAGGTGGTACCTGGAAGAGAGGGTGAAGGAGATGAATGCCCCTCAATTATAATCAAAAAGGTAAAGAAGAAGAAGAAATGTTTGTTCTTTTTTCTTTTGTTTTGCCTGAAGGCATTTCAGGACTGTGGCCAAACGCTGACGTCCAGTGTCAGGTGGCCAAATGAATATTGTAGGGCCAACAAGGGTTCATTGGGGACCTTTGGGGAGTGAAGGGAATCCACAGCTTCCTCGGCCAGCTGTACCTCTTCCTGTGGGTTCCCACCAATGCAGACATTTCCTTGAAATGACTGAGAAAACTGAGAAAATTCCAGGAATTGAAGCAGTCTCCCAAAGCAGGTAATCACTGATATTTTCCAGGAATGGGGTGGGTGGGAAGGCTGTAAACTGGCCCAACTTATAAAGTAAGAAAAAAAAAGAAAATGAAAAAAAGCAAAAAAAAAGTGTGAGAAAAGTTTAAGAAAAATTGAAAAAAGGCACTGAAAAAAGGTGGCTTCTGAAATTCTTCAGGGCAATTGTAAGTACAGTTATATTTTAGCCTCTCTCTCTCCAGTTAGATCATTACCGTCTTCTTTCTATAATCTATCCTTATATGGTAGCTAATTTGGGGGCATCGTCCCTACAATAAGCCAAGAAACATTTTGAGCCACAAAGATATGCCACATAATTTAGGCTTATTTATTTCTGGAAGCCGTCTCAAGATTTATTAGCTATTGTTAGAAGCATAAAAACACCCCTATTCTCCCTCTGCCCCCTGCTTCCCCCCCGCCCCCCCCAACACTATCTCCTCTCTTTGGCAAATGTCCTTGTTTTCCTCAGTCCCAAACGGCCGCAGCTCATCCTGTTCTCGAAACGAAAAACATCCAGCAACTCGCCTTGAGGAACCTGACTAGATTTCCCCTCTGGCAACTTTGTGGGCCTGTTTGGCTAGGTTCATCAGCCTGAAATTCCTCCGAATTCAACGTGGGGCTTTCCCTGGTTTGTCTCCCAAAAGATTAACGGAGAAAAGAAGCAGTTTCCAAGTCTCCAGTCTTAAATTCCAGACCAGGGGAAATGTTAAATCGCATCAACGCAAGTGCCAGGTCATGAGCCAGTTAATCCCCAGACTCAGTGATGGCAGGATTCTCTGGTATGGGCAGTTAAGAATGTCCTTGGCATCTTCCTTTGCCCACTTTGCCAAGTCCATTTCTACAGGTTCTGACTTTCTTCTACTACAAGATGACCGTGTCTGGAGTGTAAAGAGAAACAAATGACAGGCAGGAGTTTGAATCTTTGGTTAATATATGATAAATCTCCCCACAGAGTTGCCTGTAATCTACGACACTCAACTCTAGGAGACTCGAGGAAAGAATATTATTTAGAGCAAATTGTCATGCCAGGCAGAGAAGCAACAAAATAGTTATTTGAATTCCTGATTCTGTATCTGCAATATTGAAGGGAGTAAGAATCTGCACAGAACTTGCTTTAGCGATAAGTTTTGGCTTCACATTTCATCCTCTACAAATCCCTCTCTCTCTGCCTAATTCTTTACTTCCGACATCGTTGACCGTTACTTACAAGGTGCTACAATCACTTCTGAGTAACGAAAAGAGCTGCACTATAGACAGCGAACAGGAAGTCGGGCCGCTGAAAATTACCAGAGCTATTTTGATGGGATACCTGGGACCAGAAGCCCCAGGCAGAGGAAGGAGAGTAGGCCCCGTTGTTACTTCCTGCCATCCAAAAAACAGGCCAGACAATCTGTCCAAGTCCCATTTCCTTTTCCGCCAGTTTTCCTCCTGGCATCCTAAGCGCTATTCAAAAGCCGAGTTGAAGGTTGCTTCGAACAATGCTCATCTGAGGATATGGGAATGGTCCCAGCCACATGCTAAAGCCATTTACGCCGGGAATCTGTTTGCCAGGACAATTCCTCGGGGTGGATCTTAAAGGGAGAGGCAGAGAGCCTCCTGTCCGTAAAGAGGTCCCACTCACTTCCCTTGACAATTGCCATGCAAACAGGTTTTTATCACAGAAGGGCAGAATTCTCACCTGGAAGACAGGTGAACGGAAGCCAACTGAACCTCACAAAAGTGGGCCGGAAAGGACACCGCAAAAGGCTCTTTTATTCTGAACTCGTGAAAATATTAAGGGACGTGAACTCTGTTGTGGCATAAAACATAAATCAGGTGGGTTCAATGCCAAATATTCCCTTTTAGATCTCAAAGGGTTTTTGTTTTATCAGATTGCATGCCAAACTCTAAGCAACTGCTGTAATAGCCAGGGCAGCCTGTTTTTTTGGACAGAATCTCAGATTCCCAAGCCTGCCAATCCAACAGGCCCACTTGTGCTCGGAGATGCTTTTAACTTCCAAAAACTTCACAACACAAATTCAGGGCGCTGAAAAGCCTCCCTTTTACAAGCGCCCGTCAGTTGAGCAGCCGCCACAAATTGCTCAACCCCGAGAAGCCTCAGCAATACAAACACTGGGCCACAAAATGGTAATTAATGCAAAAACAGAGAAGAGGCCGGTTAGCGCAGCCCTGAATGAATCCTCGTCAAGAGGGCATTAATGACGGATTCCCACTTAGAGGCGCGATTAGGACCCTGCCCAGCTGAAAAGAAGAGCACTTGGAACAAAAAAACCACTTGCCCATGGAAGAAGAAGACGGAGCCGGGCAAAAATTGCTTCCACAGCTGAGAGGCAGACAATATCGGGGAGATAAGACAAGACAGCCACTTGGAATGCATAAATCGGAGATTGTTTGGCAAAGTGGGGCTGGGAGGGGGAGGAAAAACGGTGGTTGCCCCAACTAATCTCCCTCCCGGCAATCAAGCTCGCCTCCTCCTCCTCCTCCTCCTCCTGGGTGTTTAATTGCCCCACTTCAAGGGGCTCAAACACGTTAGCAGGCAATTTAAATGCACTAATCACGGGAGGCCAAGGGAATGTCAAATGCGCACCCACTTCGCGTTTGATGCCACCAGAAACAGAGCCAGGGGTGGAGGGGGGGGCACAGGCAGCTGCAGCCTTAGAGATGGGGGGGCTGCCTTTGCTCCCTTGGAGGGAGGGGGCTGCACAGTCTCCCTCCTCCCCACCCAGGGGGTCCTGATCCAGGGGACCAAGGCCGGCCGTCCCAGGCAGGGGAAGGGGCTCAGAAGCAGAACAGCCCCAAGAGGGGACTCCAGGAGGGTCTCATGCGGGGGGGGGGGGGAGAGGAGGGTGTTGCAATTGCTCCCTCGGAGGGCTCCCCCCCCCAGGGGAAGGGGCTCAGAGGCAGCTCGAAGGGGGGATGCGAGGTGGGTCTTTTAGCTGGGGAGGGGGATGCAGTTGCCCCCTCCCCGCAAAGGGTCTTCCTGAGCGAGGGGACCAAGGCCGGCCGTCCCAGGCAGGGGAAGGGGCTCTCAGGGGGGAGGGGGCGTCAGGAGACCCCGGTGGGAAGGGGTGTTGGGGGGGGGCTCCACCCCAGAGAGAGGCCCGAGGAGGCCCTCCCGGCGCCGGACTCACTCGGTGATCTTGGGGTCGAGGTTCCCGATCCAGAGGCGGTGCCCGTCCTGCAGGGCCCCCTCGGACAGCAGCGAGGCGTTCTCCAGGCGCAGGCTCTGCGGAGGGGCGCGGCCCGCCATCCGGGCCTCCCAGGCCTCTTTCCCCAGCGGGCTGGTGAGGAAGACACCGCGCCTCTGGGCATGTGCAGAGGGCAGCCCCCCCCCCCTCCGCGACTTCCTCCTCCTCCTCCGCGCCTCGCCCGGGCTGGCCCTTCCGTCACTCTTCCGCGCCTGGCGCGGGACGTCGACGTCAGTGGCAGCAGCAGCAGCAGCAGCAGCAGAAGTCGCGCGGGAGGAGTGACGTCACAGCCGCGCGACGGTCTCACGCGCCTCTGCCTTTGCCTGCTTGCTTGCTCCTCCGAGGAAGCGGGAGCGGTGGTGGGGGGGGGGAGGCACCGGAGGGGCGTGGCCTAGAAGTGGGCGTGCCCGGAAGAAGGAGAGACTCCTGCTTTTTTGCAAGTATAGATTTAATCCAATTTTCATAGTGGGGGGGGCGGGGGGGTTTGTTGCATCTGTGCCCTCCTCCTTCCCCGAATTACTATGGATATATTAAATTATGATTATGATTAAGTAGAAATCCAGGTTTGCAGGGAAGGCCACCTTCCTTCCCTGGGGGGGGGGGGGGGGGGCTCCGGGTCGCCCCAGGAAGGCGAGTTGCATT